>CAJHNH020002074.1:291212-331212 GCA_905116865.2 Candidula unifasciata
CTCTTTGGCATCTTGTTTTCTCCTAATAACAGTGTCAGTTGGTATATAAGTGCACTGGCTCTGTGGCATTTTGTTTTCTCCTAATAACAGTGTCAGTTGGTATATAAGTGCACTGGCTCTTTGGCATCTTGTTTTTATTTCCTGAGCTATTCTTTCGTCCTCAGAGAATATACCTCTTAGATATTTAAATTCTTCAACTCGCTTCAGACAAGCATTATTCAACCCGATATGTAGCTTACTAGGAGTTCTGCTGACCCGCATTAATTCAGTTGTTAGTATTTATTTTCATGTTATATCTTCTGCATGTTGAACTTAGCTGTTCAGATATTCTTGCGGGCTACTCCCCTCGTTGTAGAACAGGCACTGATCGTCTGCAAATAATAGCTCGTTTATTGTGTAGGGATATAATTCTTCCTCTGGAAAGTAAAGTTCCTCATTTTCTAGAATTTTCTAGGTTGACTGCTTTAAAGCTGGCTTCTTTTAATATTATGTCTATGTATAAAGAAAGAAAATCGGAGAGAGCACACACCCCTGCCTCACCCCTGTATTGATTGTAAACATATCATATATGCCTTATTATGTTGTCACGGCGCTTTGGCTACAATGTTACCTAGCAATTGTCCTTGCATCCCATAATTCCCAAGAATAGCCCATAGTTGGTATTTTTGTATAATTTGTATTATTCCGGCCTATAAGAGAGGCAACAAAGAAATTCATAATCTGTTTAAATCACCACTGATCATGAGATCTAATAGACTGAAGTGGTTGGGGCATATTAAAAGAATGTCAGATGACAGAGAAGTACAAACTGTATACACTAGGAAGGTGAATGGTCGTAGACCACGAGGGAGACCTAGAAGACGATGGAGGGATAACATCCAGACAGACCTGTAAACACTTGGTGTTATCTACTGGAAAGAGAAGGCCAGCCAGAGAGATGAATGGAGGCGGATGCTATCTGCAGCAATGAACCTCTAGGGCTCGGAATGCTGAAGAAGAGGCAGAGATGATACAGAGAAGGATAGAAATATAGAGCCTCAAAATGGACGGACCGGCTGAAACCTTTTCTTCTCCCTTCACGAAATCTCAGCAGCGATGCCAACATCAAGTAATTATATTAGCAGACATTTTGACAAGGACATTACACAGCAATAGCCGAGTCTTATTATTCGAGCATAAACACTTGGACGTCACAGCTGGGGTTAGTTGCGTTGCGAGATTTTGCTATTTCTGTTAAAAATGATAGCTGCCACCTGTTCTATATACTCAACCCATCTGTTGTGGTGCAGAGACCTTGGGCAATGAACAAGTAATAAGAATATTATATTGTCTCCAGAGATGCACTTGCTTTTTGACCGCTGAGGGTATCCAGAGAGATATAAGATTATAATACTTGCTCTTCAGACCACTTCGACGATAGACACGTCGTACTATTGTAGAGCTTCTCTGTTATCTTTCCCTCTTGTTCTTGGTCTACCTTGTACTCTACGCCCTTCTCCTCTTTTGATGTGTACCTTGTATGGTGTGGCGTCACACTCACAGGGCATTCTCTTTAAGTGAGTAAGCCATTTGATCTGCTGCCTTTGCGTGCTGTTTAAAATTGGTTCTGTGTCGACGTTTTCTCTTATGATCTTACTCCTGATTGTGTTTTCTCTTCTCTTTGCAGCTCTTCTCAGACATCTCATTTCCATGGTTACGAAGTTTCTTTTCTAATGCTCTCCCAACAATGTAAAATATATTGTAATGGAGATCTATTTCATTTTTTAAGAAATGTTTTGATAATATTATTTACATTGATAGTAGCTGGAAACAAATGGGCTATTGTGGTCAATTTGACTGCATGGCTATTAGGCAATTATTTAGATATCTCCGTAACATGATGTCTGAACACATCGATAACTTGTAAGACCTGGAGTACTGTAGACCTAAGGGCCTCCACAATATAAATTATTAAAAGTTGAGAAGCAATGCTGAACAAGTAGTGTTCACCGTGAGATCGTCAAGAAAAGTTGGTGCATTATTAAAACATGAGCAAATACTACTTTTAAAAGATTGTAACTGACACAGTCACGCAACCAGATTGTGCGATTAAAAGATGTAAGCAGCTTGGTTTATATTAGGGCAGCCGTCGTTGTGTAGCGGCTAGACGCCAGCCTGCGGTTAGGAAGGTCTTGGTACCTGGTTATGACCGAGCCAGGCTTTTAAAAAAGACCTTGGCTCCGAGGTCGACCCAGCCTCAAATTGTACCAGTTACAGTCCAGGGAAGTACAGGCGGCCGGCGAGGTGTTGACTACATCACAAATCGATTACCGATTGGTCTATAAAATATAGGTCTAGCCCTATGTGTCCGGTACGCCTGAAGGCATGGAGAAAAGTATTTTGTACCCAGGTTTATATGATTCTCTGTTAAGCTTCTTTGAACAAGAATAACTTATTTTTTTTAGCTAAACATCCAGCCAATAATCTAGACGGGGGAGCATGAGTGCAGTTTGGCTTCGTGTAAGCTCAGTACTATATTTTCCTGAGAGAGGTAGGGTGGGGGGGGGGGAGGGGAAGGGAGTGCGGGTACTGATTATAAAGTATCTTAAAAGGGTGCTGACTGGTACTCACCAAAAAGTGATTACTCCACTAGAGCTGAAAACATATGTGCTTAAAAGAGGTGTCTGTACTGCGTGCCGCCAGAAAATAAGCCCCAGGTACCTTAGATAACCCTATGACTATATTAAAGCTTTGTTTAAATAATATTTTTCAATTCATTTAGCTTCTTCAAATCTATAATGTCAAAAGCTATATGGATAAAACACTGCTGCTACCGGTGTGAGGGCATGAGTGCAGTGAGTACATGTGGGGAAAAAGAAGAAAAAAAGGAGGGGGGAGGGGGGGGGGGGGGGTGCTACCAGGAGCAGACTGCAGGAAACAGATTCGCGTTCTCTGGAATTTAGTTTACAAAACGATTTCCTATACTGCGAACAGGAACAATCTGTATCGTGTAAAACATAGCTGGAAAATGTTCATTAGAAGAAATAAATTAGTCATCGTCTTGTGGTTTGTATTTGTTAACCGATTCAGACCGTAATTATGTGTTTGAACTGAACAATTACCTTTTGGCATACGCATGTGGGCCAGGATGACATTTGCAAGCGTTTCTTGCGATAGAAAGCCATGTCTGCACATGTATTTTATTATTTAGCTTGCAGTGATAAGAGCCGATGGCTAAGTCATTTCCATTGCGCTCTGAAGGTCGGGTGGCATGAGGTTGTGGCCCAGAATGACTTTACATTCCGAGGCATGAAAATCATTGTACATATTTAACGTGGGCAACAGCGGCAGCGTAGCGACTAGACAGTCGCCTGCCGGACGGAAGATTTTGTGTTCGAATCCATATCGAGTCGTTTTTTAAAATGGCCATCTAAAATCCCGGAAAATTAAGGAGACAGGCATAATTTTTTAGCACGTCAGCCATCGTTAGCCAGTTGGTCTATAAAAATGAACCAGGTGATGTGAGAAGCAGTTATTAAATAAAGTGAACAGTTAGATAGTAGTTGCTTCGTACATTCTAGGTCGCATTTTTTTTCCAGGGTCTCGTGGGGACCAGTATTTAAGCGAGACTAATTGTCCACTTTCATTACTCCTATGGTATTATTCCTTACGTCCTTTTTAGGACGTAATTTTTTTTTTATTTGAAGCCCCACTCTGGCTTTTGCCAGGGGCCGCAATATAGGCAGGCCATAAATATGGCCAGGTGTCTGAACGCGGTTTCTGGGACCTCTCCCCGGTGATCCTCATCCACATGGTGGCACTTTGTGTCATCGGGTGTTTATCGTTTGTGTGATGTCCTAGTGGGGTAGAAAGTCAGTCAGTCAGTCCACTTTCACCCTGATCTTTTGAGACCATATCAGGTTGGGAAGTTTAAGACAATATCAGGTCTACAGAGGAGACACCTTGTGCGGTAGTTGAAAACATGTTCCGGCTACGGTGTGTGTGTGTGTTTTTAAACAGCTGACTGGGTATTACTTTTTTCATGTAGCTAGATACTATTCTCATATCATCAGATGGAAAATGTGTGACAGAGATTAAAAGCAGAATATGTCAAGCGAAAGCTGCATTTCAGAAAATGAAAAATATCTAATGCAATAAATCGCTCTCATTTAATGTCAGAAAGAAGGTGCTAAAATGTTACACAGAACTTGTTCTGCTGTATGGCAGCGAATCTTGGAATGTCAGTGAACAAATTAAGAAGAATTTGGAAGCAACAGAGATGTGGTTTCTGAGACGAATGTTACGAATACTTTGGGAGGCTAGAGCTACTAACAACGATTGCTTGAAAGGTGATAATTAAAGTAGATCTCTATATACAACAATAAGAAAGGCAAGACGGACGTTTAATTAGATTGCTACTGGCACCATTAGTTTCGGATCTCTTCGCTGGCTGCTGAAGATGGGGACGGAGCGCTTATGGGAATGCCCCGAGTGCTGTGATGTCGGTTCTTGAATCAAATCAAATCAATCAATCTTTAATCTTTGCTATTAGTGGTGGCCTGTTTCTGTTTTCCTAAGTTACTGTGTACATGTCTATGTTAAATGTTTATCTCACATCAACAGTTAATCATATGATTCTCCTCCAGGGTAGTGGAAACTAGATGCACTGCAACAGTCATTATGAGAACTCGAGCATAGAACCACATCACTTGCTGGTGTCGAGATTACCAAGAGGGCTAACAACAACGACCTAAAATTGGAGAACATCAATCTTGGCAGTGATTAACATTATGGCTGTAATAGTTTCTTTAGATAATGACGCCAATATTTAAAGATTCATTATAGTGGCGTCAACTGACACTTCCATTGTGGATTGTAATACTTGTTAAAACTGCTTTAATCAGTTTTTCATTAAAACGACGTCATACGAATTGTTCGCAAATATGTCCGAGCTGAAATGTTTTATAAGATCCTGATGGGTTTTTTTTTAAACATGCGAGAATACGTTTTATACATGTCTGTTTTGAATGGTTTGAGGATAAAAGGAAATAAAGGGATAAATGGGGAAAAACCACATTGATTTGCACGCATACAATGGGACAAAAGAATGCACCTTAGTAGACAAGGTAAAAGTGTTTTAATAGTAATATGAAATATGTCCGGATTCCTTCTTTGAGGGGAGTAACTAGCATCCGGCTGTGCAATAATCTATCTTGCCATCAGGGGAAAGAGTAATATATTGAAGTGCTGGTAAAAGCACACACACAATTAACTGCATATTTACTGATGATACCTCTTTGCCATCAGATATGGATGACAAAAGAGCTAAACAAAACGTTGTCTTCTCTGTGCTTGCTCTTCTTTTCAACGTGTTGTCGATTGCTCTCATAACTACCTCACCTTGTCTTAGAACGTTATCAAAGTTTCACATTATCATCAGCATGAGTATGACCAACATACTGGCCTGTCTTGCCTACTTTCCAGCGGACACCCACTATGCCTTAAATGAAGATAGCCCTTCAGATAGTAAGTTTCTTCTTATTCTTCACTGTATCCATATGTACTGTACCCCTTCTGTTCTTTCAGTAAGTCTGGTGTGTTTGGGATTTGATTATATGGTGAACAAAGTGTATAATATTAAGCTACAGAAGAAAATAACTACATCCGTTATCAGTATTATAGTGCCATGGAGTTTCGGTCTGCTGTCTCTGCTCCCGTTTTCATACTTCCAGCATCCAGGAAATTCCTCCTCTAGCTTGCTCTATGATTACAAAAGAGCGAGCAGCATGCATAGCAACATTACAGTTGAACTAGCAACGTTAAACACTCAACACAAACGGAATACCGAAGCACTGCTCACCGTCATGGTTTCATTATGGGGAGTTTTACCGTTAATAATGGCATTTCTGACATCGGCGTTGTGTGTGCTTGTACGCCAGATTCACAAACCATTACCCGAGTACATAAATCAAAGCAATTCATCTTCGGCTTACAACAGAGGTGAAAACATACGAGAAATCAGCGTTCTGGACACGGTTGTTTCCACTGTATTTGTTATTGTTCTAACAGTGCCCTTTTATGTGGAGTCGCTGACCAATATCACATGCTCATCTAGCGAGGACTGCCCACTGAAGGGTGGACAGAGTCGTAACTCGGAGCTAGCGCGATGGTCGGCGACTTTTGCGCTGCCCGCCTTGTGGATGATCGATGTTGAATTTAGAGAAGCATTTGTTCTTCTCTGTGGCAAATTAGGTGTTGCGTCATGTGTTGTGAATTATTAATATCTCTGCCTAATGGCTCTTTTCGTCGCCGTGTTCACTACATTGTTTATCACCAACTACATTTTATATCACCCCCAAGTATTAAACATTATATTTTCCCTCATCACTCCCGGTCAGTATGGATGAAGACCAGCTTACTCTTTTTAATCGTAGCAAGTTTCAGCTTCTGACAATATGTGGCCATTGCAATTTCCGTTTATATGTAGACTGAAAGGATATAGTTCAGTCGCCCAGCTACTTAGTTGAGTACATGGTGTGACACTGTGAGCCGTGGATTTCATTTGGAACACTTTTCAACCTGGTCTGTGTTGTGATCTGTAGATTTAGAAAATGGCAGATGGTCTTTTCCCAAAGAACTGGTGGCACCTTATGTGAATAATTGCCTGTGCAGCTACTGATCTATTATAACAACTGCTTCCGTCAATGATGAACTGCACGTCTAGTGTCAAGCTGTTTCTATTGGTACTTCTGACTCTGCCTTATGCATTTAATGCGTGTGTATGTTATTAGATTTGCTGAGACTGCAGTCTGTGTTAATTATTTCCCAAGGGACAGTGATGGACGTTATGTGTGTGTTTTGTTTTTCGGAAAAGGGGGGGGGGGGGGGGGGGGGGGGGGGGGGGGGGGGCAGGAATGGAGCAACTACAGAGTGACCCGTTTGCTAATAAGTTGGAACTGCGATTATCTACATCACTGGACTTCTTAATTAAATATTTATTATTAAAGACCAATACGGGCTGTTGCGTAGGCATTTTCACTCAAAATTATTGATAATCTTCAACATAACAAATGAATTTCTGGAATTCATTCTTTATGCTTGCACATTATATATTCTTCAACAAAATCCTTAAATGGAACTGTGTTTTACAGTTGCAGCGACAGTTGTTTGGCTGTCGTGCGCAGGCACAAAAGTCCAAGTTAAGAAGCTGCACGTAATGTAGAGAGGGCACTGTTGCAAACACAGTGCCAATCCTGGTTGTTTTAACTCTTTTTTTTGCCCAACGCCAGAAAAAAAAGGATATTTTTAAAAAAAAATGAATGGATCAAGCTTGAACTGCGACAGGCTATTAGTAAGTTCAAAACATTTGATTCTTGTTGTTGTTTAGGATTTCATCAAGTTTGTGTATTATATTTTCTTTGTACATGATGTATTCTTTTAGAAAGTATTAAACAGACTAAATTTTTCTTTCTTCCTGAAACAGCATCATCATGTAGTAGGTCCATTGCAGAATGTCGTTCTCATCACCGTCTGCCTGAAAGAAACGGTCTATCGCCAGCTCTCACGCCTCATGTACTTTCATATTCAAGGAGTCACTTATACTCTGTGCTCATCTTCGTGTTACTTGGCCCTGGCTCTTCTTCCTGGTACTAAGCAATCTGCTATTATTTTTTCCAATCCACCACAGGACTTGACCAAAATATTTCATCTTCCGAGATCTGATGCTGTTTATTATTGAAATCACTACCCCCAAAATATTTTCTGCAGCAGATCAAGAGGAAACATACTAACATTCTACAAGATCTGGACATTAAAGAAAACAGTTTAATTAACAGCTTTATATGTTGAAAGTGAAACATGTTATCCATATTAAATGTTACAGTGGCTTATTGGCAATGAATATTAATCGAAATCATGATTCTTGGAAAAGTAGGCCGAAGTTGACCAGCATGAAGATGGACATTACATATATCTAAGGCATGAATTTGAAAAACAGACAGCTGGCAATCAAGTGTCTTCCCCGAGGACCAAGACGGGAGCAGATCTCTGAGAAAGACCTGCAACACGATGTTTGTCACATTTGACCCTGTCGGTACTAACTCACCATGCCATTACTGATTTCTGTTCGCATGATATACGTTTGTTGCCTCCTTATGCCTATACAGTTGCTATATTAACTTACTCTCTCAATTACATCCACTTTTCAAAATCAATGAATCTTTGGAACTAAAAACACAAAATCCACTACACTTTCAAACCGTCTGTTTCACCAAGGTAACCGCAAGGTGAAGAGCATGTCCTTTTGTCTGCATAATTTTGGTTTAAACCGGCTGAAAACAGACACTTCCGCAATCTAAGTACTCTACGGTTGGCCAAACTGTAAATAATTTGAAATGCATCACTCTTGCCTACAGTGTGCACAAAATTCACAATATGGCATGCAACTGCCAATGATGGATTTTGTCAACCAGTCACCTAGTTCATTGTTGTTGAGTTGTTAGTGTTTTGCATTGCTTTTACCACCCATTCTTCTTCTTCTTCTTCACTTCCTCTTTTACCGCTGTGGGTGTTGAGGGAGATATAAGGTTCTGTTTCTGGCTCTTCTGGCCGCCTTGACCATAGGCACATCGTGCTGTTGTAGAGCTTCTCTGATGTTATCCTTCCATCTTGTTCTTGGTCTACCTCTTGCTCTACGACCTTCTTCTCTTTCCATGTATGCTTTGTATGGTATGGTGTCACAAGGCATTCTCTCCCATTAGTGGATGGAATATGTTCAGCAACCGGTTTCTCCAGTCATCGATCAGTTCTGCCCACATGCGCAGCGTTAACTAACTTTGTGTTTATTGATAAACGAACATTGTATAAATATCTAAACTATTTCTATTCTAATTTTATGTTACATTTGATCTACAATACTCAATTGTTAATTGTTCATCTTGTCTTATAGTTGTATTCGCATTACACATTTATACTTGGTGATTGTTACACTAAAATCCAGCAACCCTAGGATAAGACATGCTGAATTATTAACAGTTTGGGCCTGAAAGAGTTGAGTTATTGTGTCACACTTTTCCGGGACTGAAAGAGTTTAAACCACCAGAAAAAAAAAACACCTGGCTAGACTTATATCAACATCATTTTGACCATCTTTATTTCCTAGCAAACAGCTTAGACTAGGTTAATCTGGAGGCCAAGATTTTTTATCACATATTCACTTCCTTGTGGATATAAGTCCAAGACTCCTCATGTGGATTCTGAGCATCCATTGTGTGGGTGGGGAAGGATAGACCCATTGCCAAACTAACGAGCATGTTGTAATAGTAGAATAATTAGGGTTTAATTAAACTCCTTCGAAGTCAGAATACATCTGCCTGAGGGATGAGAAACCTAGTCTGCATACAAATAAGGCAGAACAATTCTGGGTGTTCGTCCACCTCCAGACTTTAGTCCTGTTCTCGAACCTGAGTGGTACGTGCCATCTGATTCCCACAACTGGGTTATTTGTAGGCACACTCTTGGTTCCTCGTTTCTCAGGCTGCACTCTTGACTTGGAAGTATGTCCCTAATTAGTCCACTCCTATGACATGCTTATTGGGGAGGCTGTGGGTCTATTATTTTCCCCAAAATGGAGCCCTGGAACCCACAAGGGGAAAACACTTTGGTCAGCAGGCATGTGGCACCATAACTTTCCCAGTAACTATGTTTTCCAGCAATCTACATGTTGTGTCTGTCTGAAGCCTGGGGAATTCTGCATTTTTTAAAACGAAGAACATCTTGTGCAATACATCCTTGTCATTGAGAGTTAGAAAAAGAATTCTTGCTTGCTTCATACATCCAGTTTTAACATATGGCTGTGAAACCTGGACAATTGGAAGGCAGGCTAAACAATTTATTGATGCCTCAGAGATGTGGTTTTACAGAAGAATGCTAAGAATACATTGAACAGCCAAAAAGAGTAACCAAGAGGTTTTGAAAGAGGCGGGAGCCCGAAGACAACTTATCACAGACATCATTTTTCGGCCATGTTATGAGAAGAGGGAAAATGTGACCACTGGAAAGATCTGTGGAAGGAGGGATAGAGGAAGACAATGAGAGAAGATTCTTGACAGTCTTGTTGCATGGGATGGAGGTGTGTTGGCACACGAACTGATACATGCTGCAGGAGATCGTAGATTAGGGAGAGGCATGATCGCCCATGCCAGTCGGCAAGGCACAAGATGATGATGATAACATTGCTATGAGCATAGCATGCTTTACAAATAAAATATAATTGCTGTGTCTTCTTCACTGTAAACTCCAGCAGACATTTCTGCTTGTTCATCCACTTCTGAACTTTGGTCTCTTTCCAGAACTTGAGTTAATTTTCAGTGCACATCTGTTTTACAAATCTGGATTTGTATGCAGACTGTTGGTCCCTACCCTCTCAGGCAGATACTCTCTAGCTTTAAAGAAAATAGCCCTAATTGTGATCTTTTATGATGTACTTATTAAGATTGATAGGTCTTGTTTCCCTCAAAATGGGACACTAAAACACACATTGGGAAATTGCCAGGTAAAATATGAGTGGAAGGCCAGGAGGTGTAATGGGAAAAAGTCACTAATTTGTGATCATTAAAGAACAACAATTGTTCATTCATTTGTTCCACTACCTACCCCTAATTTCATTGCTACTCTGGTGAGTAATACAATAAAAAAACATACTGACAATATTTCTGTGCAAAAGGGGTGTTCTGAAACAGTGATTGTAAACCATGCTAATGTGAAAGTCAATTAATTCAATCTTCAGGTGTGTTGCAGCCTTTAGAAAGGGGACTTAAGTGTGCAACATTAGGTTATCAGAATCAGATCCTAAGTTACCCTTGCACTCCAGTAAATATGAGGTATAACTGTGAGCTGAAACAGCAAGCAAACATAGATATACCGCAGCTAAAAATGAATCCAGGAGGAGTGGCTAGCCGAGCAGTTACAACTTCTGGCTCTCAAACGGGAGTTTGACCCCGGGTAAGGCAATGGATAAGGGCAAAATTAAACATCCTAACCTGCACAGTCCGTAGCGACACCACTAGCCAGGCGGCGCTAAATCCTCAGGCTCAAGGCCTTCAATGTCAACACAGCCCCTTAAAGTGGTAAAACAGACAGCAGCAACAGTTCAGAACTGAATCCAGTACAGGCTCAGACTATCATAATCCTCTTCTTTAGTCTCATCAGTGTTCGTTTTAGCATTTTACTTCTATGTCCTCATTTCTTCTGTCCATTCATCTCATAATGTGCCCAGTACAGCGCACTCTTCTTTATCTTGAACTGTTGCTACCGTGGTTGTCCAGACATTTGTCTTATTTCTACACCTTTCTTGAATTCTTCAGATTTAATGTCCATCAGTTCACTTAGGCATTTTTCAAAATACATTTAACTTTCCTTCTCTGTCTTTAGTGGTTTTCCGGCTTTCACTGCCATAGGCTGATACAGAAATAACATAAGAATAGAAAATAATTTAGTTTTAAAACTACATAATTGAGAGCATCATGTTTTGTTCACGCTTTTACTAGTTCTGTTGCACTGACGATGTGCACTGTAATTTGTTTCGGTGTGTTTCCTTAACTTCAAAAGTAGTACCTTAAAATATGAAATTTCATTTTCTCTCTCTCTCTCTCACACACACAGATAAAACATATACATACATAAAACTAGTCACAATCTTCTGAAAATATGTACCAAATGGTAAATAAATTGACTGAAACTTTAGAAAAAAAAAAAACACACAAGACAAATCCATGATATTAACATTTAATAATGTCAGAATTTTGAGGCACATCAAGTGTTTTTTTGATATACTAAAACAAACACAAAACATTAAAGAACAAACACAGAACAGTATCACTGTGCATTCAGAGGGCAATACACGCCATCCGCTGCATAGTCACATTAATTTATAACACAAAATGTTTCCAATTACAAAAATGAAAATGGTAGTTTAAAATGTTAAAAACTGTACCAACTTATGCAGATTCATTCAATCTTTGGTGTTCTTCAATGATCTAATGATGACAGGGCATCTGATAAATGACATAAGACATTTTAGACAGGTAAGCCTTTCCTTGAGCAGTAACACTAAATGAAACATGACGATGAGATATGACATGGATAACCTGTTATTCCTTAGCATCATCTTTCTCTACAGTAAATGGCTCTGTCACTTCTAGAACACCACAGTCTGCAATAACGACATCATCCTTGGGTTTATCTCTGCCGTCTGTCTGCACTGATTCAATTTTTCGCACAACCCTCTGAAAGAGAAAGTACACACCATGTAATGCCAGTAAACACTTTTTTCTTAGCTTAAAAACACAATTTGATGTTCTTTTCATACTGCACATGTAACCATGCACATCTCATTAGGACGATGTTGCAATTGTGTCACATCACACGTGAATGTCATTTGTTTGCATGGTGTGCTTTGTTTCATGGTGTTTTTGTCTTGGCCATTATAAAAGAGTCTCATTATTTAATTGTTGGAGGGCGTATGTATACAAAACAAATGCTCCAGCACTGCTCATTCTTATAACTACCACATGGACAGTTCTGCTTTAATTTTCCCCATGTATGTTCTAGGGCTTCATTCTGGGGGAAAAAAGTACAGATTCCCTGCCCACCTAACAAACATGTCATGCGTGGTGACTAATTAGGGGAGATTTTTTTAGTAAGAGTGCATCTGTCTGGAAGTTGAGGAACCAACAGTCTGCATACAAATAAGCAAGATCTGTAAAACAGATGCGCATGCAAAACTCAATTTCTGGAATAAGTTCAAAGTTCAGAAGTGTCTACCAAAGTTTACAGTTGATGTACATGAACAAGACGAAGAATTTGACATTTCTGACAACAGTTTGTGTGCTTCTATCTCAGATACACAAACAAATCCACACAAATGTAAAAGCATAATTTACCTTTGCTGTATAAAAGAGGGGAAAATATAAAAAATAAGCATTCTGGATACAGTGGTGTCTGCTGTAATTTATACTGTTCTAACAAAGCCCATTTATGCAGTCTATATATAAGCATCATCCCTTGCTTATCACTCATATATTACAATCTCTGCGCAGAAGACAAACTGCCTTAAATTATGAATACAGCAATGGTTTGTGCATCTGAAGTGTAGACAATAAGACATGCTCCTGACAAGCTTAAGTGAAATATGCCAGATAATAAATTGTGTGATATTTTGTGTGTCTCCTTTGTCAAACATGTATTAGTCTGAAATAAATGTATATGCATTTCAGCAAATAAGAATCTGTATAAAAATACTAACACAGATGTATACAGACATCTAAGGATGTTAATTTTTCTTCTTCCCAACAGTGAATATTATGTCACTTTGGGGAAGCAAAGAATAATAATACTGAACTCCTAACTAAATACTAGGGCTACAAAGGAAAGGTTGGTCTTGAGATATGTAACCCAATCCCATAAAAAAAAAATCAAGTTAGTTGGGAGTATATGCTCTATTGCAGGGCTATTCAACTGGGAACCCGAAGCTAAATCTGGCCCATGGAGGCCTAGCAAGTCGCCAGCGGATCAATGCCAGTTGTATTAATGAACTTTCTATCTAGAAGATTGGTCCTCTTGCCCTCTATTAACATTTGGACCCCTGAGTAAAGATAGTTGCATAGCACTGCTCTACTGAAAGATAAATGAAAGAAGAAGCTACTATTTTCTGATGAAAAATAAATATTTAAAAAAAAAAAATTTTTTTTAGATGTGAATCTGCAAAAACAGGAGTCGCTGTGGCCGAGTGGCTAGACACTCAGCCGCGGATCGGAAGGTCGTGGGTTCGCTCTCTGGAGGAGTCGCCTTTTTAAAAAAATGATCTTGGCTCTCAGGTCGACCCAACCTTGAGTGGGTACCGGGTGCAGTCCCGGGAAGTAAAGGTGGCCGGCGTGATGCTGACCACATTACCCATCTTGTGCCGATTGGTCTATAAAAATAAAGGTCTAGCCCTAAATGCCCTATACGTCTAATGGCGTGGAAAAGGGTACTTTACTTTTACTTTACTTACTGCAAAAACTTGATATGAGAAACACAGAAGTAGGATTTCATAACAACTGTAGTTTGTGAAACAATACACCGAATCTGAACTATCCCAATCAGGATCCTGTTAATTACTCATAGGCACTGAAAACGCACTTCATAATGCTGGGTTCGACCCCAGCTTTCTTGTGTTGGTTTCAACAGTGGTATCAAGGACTGACCATTCAGTAACACGGTAAACTACTGAATGTAAATTCGCCTATGAAAACCACAACAGCCACACACAAAATTGCTCAGGTTAGTTCTGCAGTATCCTGTAAAGGACACACAACTAACTTGTATATTTTTCAAAAGATACTTTGTTTTTATTGCGCACAATAAAATTCTGCTCTTATTGTCACATACAAGCATTTACTACACACAATAAACTTTCTTGCTAGATATTTACAACAAGACAAGAAGTTTAGTATGTTGTGAACCAGCATCTGGCACTCTATTTTAGTGGCTGTAGTGTCAAGAGATAAACTTAATCTTTAGACAACTGATGAAACCTGAAGTAATGCAGGTTTGCAGAATTTTTAGTCCACTACATATCAGGTTGAATGGTACTTTTCTGAATCAAGTTGAAGAATTTTAATATCCAGGAAGAATAATCTCGGAGGGCATAGGAATAATCACGAAAAAGAAACAAGATGCCAATGAGCCAGTGCACATATGCCAATGAGCCAGTGCACATATACCAGCTGACACTGTTAAGACTTTCAAACATAAGTATGAGCGCTAAGGAACAGATTATAAACAGCATATTCACACCAACACTGTGCTACCAGTGCTAGACTTGGACATTATCACAGGCTAACCTACATAAAATTAACACCTGTGAAATGAGATGCTTAAGAAAAGCTGCCAATTCAACTATCTAAGACAAAGTTAGAAATGATATTATGAGAAAGACTGTAGGAACAACACCATGCAGCAGATTCACTGAGAAACAGAAAATCAAATGGTTTGGTCATCTAGTAAGATTGCAGCCAGAACAACTACCAACGCAGGTACTACACATGAAAGCAAGAGGCAACCTTAGGAGAAGATGGATTGATGAGAATAAAGAGCTTCTACATCGACAAGGAATGTTAATAGCCAATGCTGTCCATCAAGCAATGGATCGCAAAATGTTCCTCCCCACAACTCCTAATGGCAGAAGTGGAAATTGATGATGATGATTATTATAAGTAATCAGCATACTGTACAGATTACAAAAACAAATGTACAGCTAAGTGTTTCTACAGCATTAAAAAAAAGTAAAACCACTTTCACAACATACTGTTGAAAATAATCTCATATCAGTAATAAACTTATTCTATATTTCACCATTACATGAAACAAGATCCTTATTTATGATTAACAGGACATGAATTTGTTTGAAAAAAAAAAAAAAAAAACTTTGGCATACAGAGGATATGAAGAATTGTTCAAAATCTAGTCAAATTGTGTCCCAAAGTATCTAAGAAGAGGGAGACAACCAATAATTATGGATATAAAGGACTATTAATCATCATTACTTGCTCTTGCTATATCAGAGGTTCTCGAACTTCCTAATGCCGCGCCTCTAATACAGTTCTCATGTTGTAGTGACCCCCAACCATTAAATTATTGTCTTGCTACTTCATAAATTCATTCAACCTTCAAAGACAATCCCTAGCAACAGGTTGAGACCGCTGTACTAAGTGTTTAAAAGATTCTATTCATGCCTCGGGCCCACTAGGCATATAAGTGATAGACCCATATTTTTATGATAGACACATCATTTTATAAACTAATCAGCACTTTGTGATGTGGTTAACAACATCTCTTCATCCTGGGACATTACCTAGCACCACATTTAGGCTGGATCAATCTGGCAGCAAAGCTTCAGTTTTTGGAAAAAAATCCGTCTAATATAGATTTGAACCATACTTGGCAAATGACTGAATGCAAATTCATTTTTCGCGTTTACCAGCCGTAAACTCTAGTGGCAAATTGTGGTTGTTTGTTCACTTCTAGACTTTGGTCTTATTCCAGAACTTGATCTTTGTGTGCACATCCATTTGACAGATTGGTTTACCTGTGCAGAGTGCTGGTTCTTTGCCTCTTAGGCAGATGCACTCAGACTTCAAAGGAAACAACACTAATAAGTCACCTTTTATAACATGTTAATATTAGGCAGTGGGTCTATTCCTATTCCCCCCCCCCCCCCCCCCTACCACAAATGGGGACTTGGAACCCATATGGAATTCATTTGAAAACAAACTCTTTCTGTACTCAAAGACGAACTAGTCATAAACTATTTATAGAGCAACACATAGTGTTCCCTGGTACCAAAAGAATTAAGGAGAAAAGTCAATTTCTTACCATGCCCTTGACAACTTTTCCAAAGACTACATGACGACCATCTAGCCACTCAGTTTTCTTAACAGTAATAAAGAACTGTGATCCATTGGTGTCCTTCCCAGCATTAGCCATTGACAGCCAGCCAGCGCCATAGTGCTTCAGCTTGAAGTTTTCATCCTTAAATTTGTCTCCATAAATACTCTTGCCTGAAAAGAAATAGAGAAAGAAAACAATTCCTAACAATCTTTGTCATCTATTTTCTACTTTTTCAGCCGTCCACAGCCTTGGGGATCACTGCAGCAGACTCCCCACACAAGATGAAGGGCCCCAGTATGGTGGGAAAAAATGAATAAACTCACTTCCCTTTAAAAAAAAACATGGTATAAATGGTGATGTGAAAGTGGCGCAGTGATTTCTGTCACAGGCGTGAGGTAAAGTTAAGTCCAATGTGAAGTATATAAGGAGATACCCCGTACGTCACTCGGGCGCCAGTTCTTTACTCTTCTGGTTTTACGGAACCTCATGCAAGACTCCTGCAGCATGTCCTCGTCGTGCGCCATGGATAATGTCTCAAATGAGCATTAACAGAGCTGTCAGGGGATCTCAGAGTTGGCGGCCCCTAGAGGTGTAGTGTCCTTGTGGCTGTCATCAGCCCGCCCCCAACCGATTGGGTGAAAAAGTTTATCAAAACTCATCAGGAACATGAGTAAAGTCTGCATGCCAAATGTACAACTAAAATGACAACCCTCGGTTAAAAGTTTGTGAAGTGAAGAGAACACTGTGCTGCTGAGACGCAACCCTTGACCAAGAGATTTACCCGCAGCTCAGACGAGTAACATCTCATGTGGGTGGCCTCTCGCAGCAAAATTCTACCTATGTACATCCTGTCAACCCTCAGTGTTGTCGTCATCGTGCTGAGGTACACCATGACAGCAACAGTTCATCGGCTGGCTAAGCCCAATTGTCTGACAAAAATAGATCCTACGGCACACAAGCAAGCTCAAAATCGACCATCATAAATCATATTAATTGGGAAAAAGTCAAAATGTCCACATCCAGAGACCCCACTAACCCGAGTGTTGGGACCAAACAGATAAAGACACGCCTGATACAGGATTCTCCATTCTGTCCTACTAATGGCATGTTAAAGACGTCAAACATGCGACGAAAAAGAATACCAATTTGTGTGGTCACAAAAGTCCAGAAGCAGCGGGCTACTCCCTGCTGATCTCTGGAGGGCGCCGCCCATGTAGAGCGGTTGTGAGGTTAAGCAGTCATGTGCAGGACATGATGATTCCTTGGGTGAGCCCAGAACCAGAGCATGTGTCCGCTCTGCATTTATGGAAGCCCCCTTGGATGGTGGGAAATGCCCATGATCTGCTCCTGCCTTCCCTTGAGGGCTAACCGTTACACAAAGGGCTGCCCCAAAGGGGATACTCCGGGGGCAACACCTGTAGAGAAAGGGTCAAAGAGGACACCACAAAAATCAGGCAACATCTCGACCCACACAAAACAATGGCCAGCTATCCTAGAAATAGGCCTGACGCCTTCCCTCGAAGTCGGAGTACATCTGCCTGTGAGGCAATGAACAGCAAAAGTCAGTCAAACGGTTGTATATGCAAAACTCAGGTCCAAGTAAAAGCCAAAAGTCCAAGCAGACGATTAACCAGGACCTTCTGCCGGAATACATAGCTGGTGAATGAAAAAGAAAAAGAAGAAGAAGGTGACATGAAAGCTTTGCTGAAATCAGATGGGTTGAGTCAAAAGTGCAGATCTGGAAGAATGGCTGTAAACCACGACATAACATGCATATCTCCTTTAAAGGGTGAATTAAGAATAATAAGAAGCAAGATACTAAGGAGACAGAACCAGACTAAGGATGACCCAGGAGGAAACATCAGGAGGATAAGGTTTAAAAAGTACATCTTAGGACAAAGGCAGGTAAGAAAGGGACACAAAGCAAGAGAGCTGGCGTAAACACCACAATCTCAGCCACAAAAGTGGCACAAAATAAACCAGACCATAAATATTATCGAAGACTTGAAGTTTGAACTTTGAGTTTGAGCTTCAGCTGCAAACAGCAGATTGAACGTGGTCAAGTTTGTTCTTCCAGGACAGATAGACAGAGGAAGAAGAAGAATTTCTGCACTTGTCTTACGCGCAATAAACAGTCACAATTATAACCAGAAGCTCCTTGTTTGGAAGAAGCTGGCTGAATGTGAAAAAATTTTGTTTTGTTTTCTCAAAAAACATAATGATGATGATGCATATGTCCAATATAGTTATAGGTGTGAAATGGGTTCCTCACACCTATTTGTTTACAACTAATTCATAAACAAATATGTAGTGGTCAATCTAAGTGATCTTTCACTGTCACCATCTTTGCCCTGTTGTGCCTTTATATGTCCCATTAGCCTCACAGTGTATTCCTTCATTCTGTTCTATCATGTGCTATCACTTCAATATTATGGATCAAATTCAATCCTCTGGCTTCTCTCATCAACATTGTTTTAGATTTCTTCCTCAATACATTTTGTGTGTGTGTGCCATTTTAGTGCCTGTGTGGTGATTTCTCTGCTAGGTTTGTCTTGTAACAGTTGTTACCAGTGGTTGCACAGACATTTCTCTTATTTCTAAGTGATCTTTACTTCAGAATTTCTATGAAATGCAATAATTATGGTTGTTGTTTGAGTCTGTCATACTTATGGCATTGTAGTGCTGGGGTTTCTGTGGACTGCCTACCTCCACGGGTAGCAGCCAAAAGTGCACTGAACCATTTCTAAAGGAAATAGGATTTGACACATATTTAAGGTGGGGCTCACACTGTTTATTCCCCGTCACCAGGTTGCCTGCTGGTTTTTGTGAGTTCTTCAAAGAAAGCTCCCAATCAGTTGACTCTTACAACATGCTTTTGTGTAGGCAGTGATTCTATTCTTGTTTTCCCTATAATAGGGTCCCGGAACACATACAGGGGCTATCAAGTGCCGACTGGTCTATAAATATATGCAGCGAGCACTATATGCCAAATGGCATGTAAAAGATTCTTTATTTTTTCAAATAGATTAATACAATGATTTTAAAGAAACTGTACCTCCAGTGCCATCTCCTCTAGTAAAATCACCACCCTGAAGCATGAAGTCTTTAATAACTCGGTGAAACTTGCTGCCTTTATATGTTAATGGAGTTCCTTCATCCTAGACAAGATGGGAGTATGGGGAGCAGGACAAGAGAGAAGCAAACTTGAAGTTTCTGCCAAATACTGACAGTGTCCACAGCAACAACAACAAACAAATTAATAGTCTGAATTAACCTGAATAATGAAATAGTACTAGTGGTACTTTTGAGTAAAATATAGACATGTGAGGGACAGAGATATATAGACAGACAGACATATAGACAGACCTAGAAAGTTGGAGGGAAAGAGAAGCACAGATGACACTTCAGTATTTTTTAGAAAATGTTTAAAAAAATTAAATCTGCAATACAATTTTACAGGATATATTTGAGACTAAATTGAGTAAATTTATTAGTAGCGTTCATTTGAAACCTGTTCATGCAGTACAGCATGTGCACTTCTTCTTCTTCTGCTTTCGACATCAGTCATGCTAAACATTGGGTCCCGTCTGGGTCACAAATAGGATTGTGCGTTTAAGGTCGCCACCGGTCCCCCATAGCTTCTCTCGCAATGTGGCAAGATCCACAGTCTTTGCTGGCAGAGGTAAGGGCAGTACGTACTCAGGGGTCTGTCTTTCTGCCCCGCAATCACAGGCAGCAGATTCTTTTATGCCTATCCTGTACAGGTGTGCTCGAAGACCAGTGTCCATCCGAAGTCTAAAAATTGATGTTTGTTCTTTCCTGTTGAGTTTGTTTATGCTGTCACCCTCTGGTCTGTAATCTCCATTCTGTCTTCTCCACTCCCGCTTGAAAGACTGCTTTAGCGCTGTTTTGGTTTCCTTGTAGCTGTGTGGTAGATGAGGTTGTGGAAGGTTACTCCCAGCTTTTGCCAAATCATCTGCTCTCTCATTTCCTTGAATACCCCAGTGGGCTGGTATCCACTGCAAGACCAGTTCTGCTTACTTGGAGAGTATGCCAATGTTGGTCCTCAGATCTGCAATTAGTTTGTCTTGTTTTTTGCTTGATAGTGCTTGGAGAACAGACAATGAGTCACTAAGTATAACAATTGTGTGCCCTCTGTGTTCTTGAGTGATGTGCATGTGCACTAAACATGATCATCTTATAGTTGTGTGATAAGTATTGACCACCAAATAAAAAGGCATATGTTTATCATCCCATGATGCACAGGTTACATTTCTGACAGGTGAGAAAATGGCTAGTTGATTAAAAAATCCGCCAAGGAACTCAAAGAGTGGTTACTCAGTTTCTTTCGTTTGAAGGATGTCAACCGGTGGATATTCAGACAAGCATGCAGAAAGCATACGGTAGAAGGTTTAAGTCAAAGACAACAGTGACAGACCGGGCTTGAATGTTTGGGAGAGGATGTGAGTTCACAACAGGTCTATCCCAGCCGGGTCCAGCATATATTGCTGCAACAGACAAAAACATTGCCAAAACTGATTAAGCAATAGAGGTGAACCGTTGTCAAAGAAAACATAAGCTAGCAAAAGAATTCAGTGTGTCAACTGGGACAGTTTAAAAGATTTTTCATAAGAAACTACAATACTGGAAAGTGTTTACAGTGGGTAGCATGGATTTCACACAGATGCAGAAGTAATAAACATGGTAAACACTTGGTTCAGTGAAAAATTACAATCCTTTTGTGCAGACTGAATTCACTGCCTATCTAAGCAATGGTTTGCTTGCTCAGGCAAGCAGAGTGACATTTCTGACCAACCCAGGGTGTATAATTCATTCAAAATGAATGCACTGTTTAATTCTGGCACACTTGATGTTTCTGTCATGTTTTGTAATAAAAGCCTTTGGATCGAGCTGCAAATGAATGATCCATATATTACACAAAGAATTTTAAATTCAGCAAGCAACAGGCAAAAATAAAAACAATCAGAATGATTCTCTAAATTAGTATTTCTTACATTATGATCGCCAACACATAAGCTCTTGAAATTTGCTACTGTTTTTGGAACAGTTTTTCCAAACAAGGCAATCTCTATTCTTCCTGCTTCTTTTCCTCCTATTGTTATGTCAAAATATACCTAATGGAAAAACAAAATTATAAATTAATGCAAATCTATACAACTTCTGATCTTACTCAGTATGAAGAAGCAATATATAAATAGTTTCATTACACCATATTAGAGAACAACTCAGATTTTCATCAGGATAGATCACTATTTATGATTGTAAAAACATTCCAGATTTAACCTGAATTTAAAAGGTGCTTTCAACAGATTTTAAAATATAATTAACAATTTTTTTTGCTATCTCATCAATAAAAATTATGATAAACTTTCAGTAAGAAATTTGATAAATGGACCAATACACTGATCTAAACATTTGACTAATAAATAAGTAAATTAACTCTTTGAGTCCCAGAGGGTTTAGCATCACAGGCCCAGGGGGTAGTAAAGAAAGTAATAAAATCGGCGCATCATGCGTTTTTTGGGCTTCTAGGTAGGAACCTATGAACGTATGATGCGTTCCTTGGGAATCAAAGAGTTAAGGACCCTTTCCACACAAGTGACACATCTGGCATATGACGCTAGATGCTATTATTTAGACCAATCAGCATTTGGTGGGTGATGTGGTCAATGTCACGTCAGCCTCCTTCACTTCCTTGGACTTTGCCTGGTACCCATTTTAGGTGAGGCCAGTCTGTGAGCCAAGTTTATTTGTTAATAGTCCGGCCGGATGCCGATTCGGGCAAGCATCTAACCACTTTGCCACAGTGGCACCTACATTCAAACAAATAATCAAGAAATCAAATGAACACCAAATGCAACAAAAATATGTGCTTGTTAGAGCTGCTTCCATCCTGACCATAAATTCTTGTAAAAAGAAACCAAAAACACTGGAAGATAACAACAGAACTAACCAGAACCTGCAGTCACCTTTCTAGTTGATAGTGTTATACTGTGCTACAAGGAGGCATAGGATTCAACCCCCCGTGATGGCGACTGTGACTAGAAAGACATGCCAATGTAAGTCTTCTCAAGAGCTCTGTTATTTGGCAGTACTGAGCTCACCATGTCATTTAAATTTCATTGCTTCATACATTGTATCTGATTTCTGAATGCCTTCTGTCCCACTTTTCTGCTTAATTACCCCTTCAAAAATGTTACTCAAATCACTAAAATATTAATCTTACATAAATGCTTCCCTTCTGCTGGTCTCATACATCCCTTTAATTCATGACTTAACGACTGTAATTAATAATTATTAACTTAAGTTTTTACTTAAGTCTTAAGTACACAAGGATTTCTTTGGGATAAGAAGACTTAAAAGTCAAGATTACTTAGCAGTCAAAGTCTAAAAAGTTCGCGAACAAAATGCTACTACTTACTGTATTTAACATAAAATTATTTGAAAAGAAAACAATTTCAATTTATCTTATTTAGTAACAAAAACAGTGTACCATGTCTGTGACTTTCGGCCCCTTGGCTTTCTCCTTCTCGCTCACCACCAACCCTGAAAGGCTCAACAACACAACAGCTGCAAATGCCAGCATCTTGAAAACTTCAAGCTGTCACCAAATAAAATGATTTCACTGCAGGGTTCAGGGACAACCACGCACAAATAACTTGACTGTAGGTCCAGAAACCACCCAAAGTTCCGGCTTCGTCTGCTGCAAGACAAGAAGACGGACGCTTCCGTTAAAAAATGCGATACAGTCTCCGGCCTGCAAACTTGGATGCTTCTCATTGGTTGAGAGGATTCTGTAGTCGGAAGTTCAACGTGTCGCTGTTTCTCTTTTTTATTGCTTTCTCACAGTAGAATGGTAACAGTTAAGCAACTACTATAGATCAAATCTTTTTTTTTTTTAAGTTAAATGGCACTAATAAAAAAAATGTTAAGTTATTTTTAGGTCCTTTTTAGGACTTTGTAAAACAACCTGAGCATTTGGCTTATAGTTTAAGTAAGTAATTTTACATTCAACAGTTTGCCAAATTATAGAATACTTTGTGGTGCCATTATCATAAAAGGGCTATACCAAATCAGGGTAGGGAGCGCAGACTCAGTACACGACCTGCTTTCACTTATGGAGGCTATGAGTTCGGTAGACTAAAACAAGATGGAGATATAAGATAAAAATAAGAAAGCGTGTGAAAACTGGAGCTCATTAAATCTCTAAAATTAAAAGCAAGCTTGCTCTAAGATGAAGCCAAAGAGACTTAACCCTCAGTGGGTTTGTGTAAAGACAGGAAACAGTCATATACAGT
Organism: Candidula unifasciata; assembly: GCA_905116865.2. Classification (NCBI taxonomy): domain Eukaryota; kingdom Metazoa; phylum Mollusca; class Gastropoda; order Stylommatophora; family Geomitridae; genus Candidula; species Candidula unifasciata. The sequence goes on from CAJHNH020002074.1 coordinate 314,939, forward strand.
GGTACCCCGAGTCACGAACCTGATTCTTTCTCTGGCTCTGTTCGCAAACCAAAACAATATTTTTTTCCATTGAAATTAATCTAAATCTGATTGATCTGTTCGCCCGCCCCAGTTAATATTTAATATGCGACAAGTGCTGAATTTAGTTATAAGTAATGTCTTACAATCTTCTTCTTCTTCTTCCTATTCTTCTTCTTCTTCTTCTTCTTCTTCTTCTTCTTCTTCTTCTTCTTCTTCTTCTTCTTCTTCTTCTTCTTCTTCTTCTTCTTCTTCTTCTTCTTCTTCTTCTTCTTCTTCTTCTTTTTCTTTTTCTTCTTCTTCTTCTTCTTCTTCTTCTTCTTCTTCTTCTTTTCTTCTTCTTCTTCTTCTTCTTCTTCTTCTTCTTCTTCTTCTTCTTCTTCTTCTTCTTCTTCTTCTTCTTCTTCTTCTTCTTCTTCTTCTTCTTCTCCTTCTTCAGCGTTCCGAGCCCTCTAGATTTATTGCTGCAGATATCACCCATCTTTACTCATCTCTTTGATATGTCTTCTCATTCCAGTTGGTGACACAAAGTGTTTGCAGGTCTGCTTTGATATTATCTCTCCGTGGTCTTCTTGGTCTGCCACGTGGTCTACGACCATTCAGCTTCCTTGAGTATACAGTTTTTACGTCTTTAACATTTGACAACATCTCAGTATGCCCAATCCATGAAAGTCTTTCAGATCTCATGATGCCTGTGATCAGTGGTAATTTAAACAGAATATGTGTTACGTTGTTGCTTCTCACTCTCCATTCCCGGCTGTTTGCATCTTTGATGGGTCCAAAAATTCATCGTAATACTATGTTTTCGAAAACGTGTAATCAAGCTTGATCTCTTGTAGCTGTGCTCCACGTTGCAGAGCTATAAACAATAAAAAATAAAAAACAACCAGCTGGTCTCATCAATGTTTCATATATTTCTATTTTGGTGTTACGAGATGGAGATTTTTACTCTAGCAGATGTTGAAGGGCATAGTATACTTTATTTCCAGATTGTTTTCCAGATTGCATTACTTCTCTCAGCATGTTGGAGCAATTGAAGTTTGCACCCAAGTACTAATATGTTTCCGTTCGTTTGATTTTCAGATTATCGACTTGTATGTGGCCAGAGTTTATATCGTTTCCATGTCTTGTTATTATCATGTATTCTGTCTTATTTGATTGATAATATCAAAACAATTCCTCTCGCCGCTTTGCTTTCTTCTAATAGTAGCCCCTCCCCCGCCCGCCCCACCCCCACCCTCCTGGCCTCTCTATCTTGTTAACTGCACTCTTTAGATCCCTTATCCGTGTGTTTTGGGTCTTTCCTTATTTCTACGCCGCTGTGAGTTTCAGCGCAAAGACATTCTAGTTTTATTGTTCTCAAGTTTTATCAGTTCTAGGTGCACTGGAACTTGTTTAATTCTCTACCAACGCTCTACGGCATCCCCCCCCTCCCACCCCCCCCCCCCAAAAAAAAAAATCACCCAGTCAATTGCTGTACCAAATAACAGCGGACATACAATTAGAAAACACGAAGTTCAGATCAGCTTTACAATAAACGACACTAATAGTCAGAAAACTGCAAGTGTTGGTCAGCTATATAAAAACAGGAGGTGTACACGAGGAATACATTTAAAAGTGATCACGTCTTCCAGGCCGACCCTGCCCTTAAAGGTTACCCAGTAGTTTTCTGCGAAATAAAGGTGGCTGACATGATGATGTTCACATCACCCACCGAATGCTGACTGATTTATTAAAATATTATTCCAGCATTGGAAAGCCTTTGTTTTGTTTTATACAATTACAATCACACATATAAATTTGACAATAGAAAAACACAGTATGAAGACCAGGTTTATAATAAGTGAAATCGCAAGGGCTGGAAAAGAAAGAAAATGTGTCAAGCTTACAAAATCAGTTACTTAAAAACAAAGGGAGTTGCCACTGCAATTTTATGCAAACGTGTGATACAACAATAATAATAATAATAATAATAATAATAATAATAATAATAATAATAATAATAATAATAATAATAAAAACAATAATAATAACAATAATAATTTTAATTATAATAATAAAAATAAAGTAAAACGAAATGGTACTAACACCATAACAAAAATAATGATAATGATAATAATAAAAGTCAATAATATTTTAAAAAGTGCTTGATGAACCCGACCTTGCTGACGACATTTTCGAAATAACCCACTCGTGAATCAGAGGCAAGATAAATTAAACATGATTAGAGATCATATTAAAAAAAAACTTAAAAGTTTAATTATATGTCAAATCAGTACCGTTGTATGGAGCGGGAACAACTAAGGCATTTATTAACAAACTACAAACAATCTGGTAATCTGGTAATCTTAGTTTCAGCATTTCAGCAAACGGGTCAGCCCATAGTTACCCAGCTCTTGTGCAAACGAAAAACATACAGAATGTTTATCACAGTCCCTTGTGGAAAGATTGACAGACTACTGTTTCAGCATATGCACTAGCATACACAAACATTAAAAGCATACGGTAGCCATCTGAAGTGCTAAAACAAACAGTCCAACATTAGAAATGCAGTTCATTATGGATGGTAACAGATCAGCAGTCGCACACGCGATCAATTTAATCACATAATGGCACCACCAATATTGCAACAACAGGCATCACACCATTTTCTGAATCTACAATTATCACCACCACTTTGGTCACGGTCGAAAAACATTCCAGATGAAATTCACAGCTCACAGTGTCACGCCATGCACTTAACTCAGAAGCTGGGCGACGAAATAATATCCTTTCCGTCTTCAAATGGAGCAAATATGCAACGGCCACCGTCTGGCAGAAGCAAATAAATTTGCCACGGCTCCAAACAGTGACCAGGCCCAACGTCAGTTTTGACAGTTTACAAACATTCAATAACTGGTGCCTGAGCAAAATAGAGGGAATTGAAAGGTATGCTAGAATCACTGATGTAGAGCTCGTGGAGATTATTAGAAAAGTTCCAGTGGACCAAGAGGTGAAGAAAAGAAACTGGCGTGTGATAGGACACACTTTGAGAAAACCTGATAACAATATATATGGTGGGGAATGAGCATACTGTGAGCCCGACCTTTGCTCCATGTCAAAGGGGAAGGCAGAAACACAATCCAATAAATAAAGGAAGGAAAAAAAAAAAACACGGAGAAGAAAGCTAGAGAGTGAAGTTAAAAAGATGGATAGGATATAGGGAGAGCTGCATGTGATAGCGAAGGATAAAACGACTTGGCTTGAGTTGGTTGAGGGCCTATGCTCCATTTGAGTCTAAAAGGCAGAAAGATGGCGAAGAAGAGATCACACAAAAATAGTCCAACGAATTTCAAAGGACATTCTTCTTGATTGTCCCCTACGACCCGGTTTTTCTACTATTATGTTGTATTCTATCGTTGCTGGAACCATTGGATTCATTCTCATTAAATTATTAAATGGCCAAACCATTTCAGTCTTTGTTGTTCAATAAATTTAATTATAGGCGTTGATCCAATTTTTTTTTTTACTCTCACATGATCTCTCCTTTTTTTTTTTTTTTTTTTTTGGGTTGGTTGACGACCCTTTTCAAACATCTAATTTCGCAGTTGGTCAGTTTTCTTTCGTGTTCAAAGTCGGACACTGATAGCACAAGGTTGGTATGAAGACTGATTTACACGTTCGTCCTATTATGAGACCCAATGTTTCGTTATTTAAAAGCTCCATTCCGGCAGTTGTCCTAGACCCTAATAGTAAAATAATAGTTGAACGGGGTTTCTGGGACTTGCGCCCTGATGATTCTCATCCGAATTATGGTACATTGTGTCACCGGGTGTTTTTTCGCTCGTTGTGCATTCCTGGTGGGGTTGAAATTCATTTAAAGACTGATTTATAATTTGTCTTTTTATCTCTATTGGGCTAGCTGGATGTTTAAAATTTAGGGTCAGATGATACTTGACATTGTTGTCATCAAACGCAACCCACAATAATTACTCATCAGAAAACTCGTTTCGATATCCTCCTACACATATCGGTCATGAACCGCAGATTAGGAACCACATAGCTCAGGAATGGCTTAAATGGAACGCTGACAAGATAAGGAAACAAGACACCGCTGGAGATAACTACGACTGAAGCATGAATATCTACGTGTTTCATGTTGTGTAAACGTATTTTGTATACAGCATAGTCACTGTAAGCCACGCTTGTGCATTGGCTAGTGTGCTTGCTTGTCGAACCCGTTGTCATGTATTCGTATCCTTGCCGAAGCGGAGATCTGAAAGAGAATCAACATGGGCACCCAACAGGTCAACCTAAAACGACTTGTTAGTTATGTTGGACGGCGCATTATTAATCATTGTATCCAGTGTTAACATGTCATGACTGTTGAAGGAGAGATATGAAAACAAGCTAAGGAGTTAAAGTATATAGGCAGTGTATTCACAGGGGATGGAGGATTGTACACAGAAATAGAAAACAGAATACGAACCAACAGTGTAAATTACCACATAATGACATTTTTGAGGCATCAAAGTATTTAAAAAAAAAAAAAACAGCTGATAAATGCGTTGCGCTGTCAATGTCAGACACGGACAGACTAGAAAAACATAAACGCAGAATCACATATGGAATGAGACGTATTAAAAAAATGCGTCTGAAAAAACAAGAAGTCACAGAGTAGAAAAAGAAGAAGACAAGAGTAACAAATGAAGGCCTACGAGCAATACTAGGCAAGTGCCGGTAAATGATTTCATGGAATATCAAAGAATCAAATGGTTTGATCATCTAGTCAAAAGGAACAAAATCAACCAGCAACTAGAGCGTATAAAATATATATATGAGAACTTCAGGCCGACCGAGAAGGAAATGGGTAAAGGGAGTACAAGAGACACTACAGAAAAACAAAACAACAATAACACAATCAATGCTTCAATCAAAAGACAGGACACTACAAATAAAAAAGGTTAGTTGCGTATCCTTCACAGGACGTTGCAGAACCAACCCGATCAGCCCCTGGCTGTTGTGTGGTTTCACTAAGCAAATTTACGTCCAGTAGTTTGCTTTCTGAAGACGTGCCTGGCTCCCTGATACCACTGCCGAAACTAACGAAAGGCGTATGGCCCGCAGCCGGGATCGAACCCGGTACCCCGGCATTACGAAGCGTTCGCGTCGACTTAGCCACAGAGCCGACATATAACTTCTTTCTAAAATAAGAAGAAAGAAGATCCGTTGAGTCTTAAATAGTCTATACAAACATAAAACTAGCCCACATGCTCAATACATACAAACGGGCATAAACTGTTATTTACAGAAGCGTTCCTTAGCCCATTTTCGTCTTTCCACTTTCGTCTTTATCATAATCGAGTCACTGCAAATTGGTCATTTCCATGAGTGCTCAGTCCGCCGATGCAACAGCCACACAAAGGTACTTCCATTACTTGTTCCCCGTGAGAGGTTGGTTATAAAGTCTCCTATCTCAGCCCTGAAGGCGGCATAGATGTCTTTTACCATGCTTTACTCCCATGTCAAGCAACCGTTTTTGTTCAGAGATTCGTCATTTTTCACAAGCTCAGTCAGTACAGCGTTGATGATATCTGCTTTGTCGATGCTTCATACCACATGCGTTGGTGCACTGCTTGCCAGTTGGCCTGCTCACTCATTACCCTCTACGCCAGCACGACCAGGTGTGTAGATCCAGGTTAAGGAGGTTAAGTGCGAATTTCGAATGCTTTCTACCCATTCAAAGCCCATACTGCCTGTTGTTATTTGCCAGACGACAGTGTTAAGTTATGCTATAGGAAGACATGAAAATCACAGCCCAGCCCAATGACGAGTGTGACTAGTAGTTAAAGCATGGAATTTCAGAACTGTTACCATCAGAGTAATTATTATTTAATGTGCTTCTTCTCAGACATTCAGCTCTAAACCCGTCTGAAGCCATTGTTTTCGTTTGTTCCCATTCCATTCTTGATTACCCCCTCCATGCAAGACGGTCTATGGCATCCTGTTCACATAAATCTACATCATTCATGTCCCGTTAGCTTACATCTTTGTATCGTAGTACAGCCCGACCTCGATATCTTCTACCACAACAAATGACTTCCAGGAGTCTACCATCCTACATTCTCCAAGTATGACCCAGCCATCTGAGCCTCTACTGTCTTAAAACGTCCTTTTTCCTACGCCTTTAGTCGTATTGGAAATATAGTGATATACTTTTTTTTTATAGTCCAGTCTGCACTCAGTGCGTGATGTAGTCAGCATCACGCCGGTTGCCTTTACTTCTCAGTACTGCAGATGGTACCAACTCAAGGCTGGGTCCACTTGGGAGTCAAGGTCATTGTGGAAAAAAGTCCGTCTCTGTCAGGACGAAAGTGAAGATCCCTTTTAACTCCTTTGGCGCATCAGGCATATGGGAAGAGCACCCATATTTTTACAGACCAATCGGCACTAGGTAGGTAATGTGGTAATCATTACGCCGGTGGTCTTTATCTCCCCAGGACACCCATCCTGGTACCAATTTTAGGCTGGGTCGACCTGCGAGCCCCATCCAGTTTGCATATCTTTTACAGGACGTTGCAGAACCAACCCCAACAGCCCATGGCTGTTGTGTGTTTTTTTTCTAGGCAAATTTACGTTCAGTAGTTTGCCATTGCTTCCTGGATGGTCGACTTTCTTAATATCACTGTCGAAACAAACGCAAGGCGCATGGCCCGCAGCTGGGATCGAACCCGGCATTACGGAGCGTTCGCATCGACTTAGCCACATACCATGATAAAAATCCACGCAACCAGCAGTGGGTTTCGATCACGGTACGTTGGAATTATGGGTAGGACTCGCAAACTAAGCCACGGACGCCGCTCTTCACAGACTAAGCATTGTAAAACTGTTGTGATACCTGCTCTTTCCTATATCTTAGTACTTGTGATCTTGTCTTAAAACTTAATGCTAAGTATTCTTCTGCATCACATGCAAAAACTATTAAGCAGTTTTTCCTGGTGCGAAAAAAGTTGACCAAGATTCTTTGTCATAAAGAATTGTGCGGAGAACTCAAGCCTACAAGACTTTTTAAAACACTATTCATTGTTGCGTGTTGAACCAAGAATTATAATCACCGCGCTCGGGATATTTACATAAGCGTCCGACCTCATTTTCAACAACAAGCGAGTAGTTAAAACTTCGATGGAGCCAGTAACAGTTTGATTATATGTCCGTGATGACTTTCCTCTGAGTGTAGAGTGTCGAACAGGTTCCCTTATCACTCCTAGCTGTACCGGTCTCTCCAGACAATAATGATCTAAGCAGTGTTGCCACTTTGGATCTTTTATATCCAAATTTAGATCTTTTTCATTGCATTTAGATACTTTTTTTGACGTTTAGATCCTAAATATTTTTCTAGATTCTTTTCATATGGAGTTAGATATTTTATAGATTTTTTTTCTTTCATTGTCAATTTAATAATTACTGTTTAAAATATTTACTACAATATTTTTGTTTTGGTCTGGCACGTACATTGTGACAACTGCCATTACTTGAACTTTGAACTCTCACTGGGGTCAACGCACAAATATCTGGCAGCCCAGGTACTGATTAATAAAAACGCGCGTAAATCATACTAACTTTGTTTCAACCGTATCCTCACTGTGCTGACTTTGCGTTTCTTTTTCACGTGTTAAAAAAAATAATTGCTCACCTTCTTATGTGGCGTTCACTTTGAAAAACCTTTCAACATGCCAAAATTAAAGTATGAGCAAAAAATTTGGAAAGAGTGGGTGCATGATGACAAAATTAAAAACCGGGGATATGACCAAAGCTTGTTGTAAGTTCTGTAAGTGTGAAAATAAAGCGAAAATACAAAACTCAAAGAGTCATGCAGAGACTAAAAAAAGCATAAAAACTGCAGTTTCATTTAAAGATATTACACCGCTGACATCTGTTTTCAGAACTATACTGATAAATGAATCATCAAAAGTTGAAGTATCAGTCGCAATGTTTTTAATTTTTCACTGCGCAATTTCAAACTGTGACCATTTGATCGGTTTGTAAAAAATTTTGGACTAGTTCAATTTGAAAAGTGTGGTGTAGAAAGTATAGTTTATGAACTGAAGGACCTTTTAATCAGCAAACAGTTAGGCTTGAAGAATTTGGCTGTAATTGGTACTGATAATGTCTCAGTGATGGTTGGTATAAACAATGGCGTTTATGCCAAGTTGAAGGAAGCTAACCCATCAATACTTATAAAATGTATGCGTCATTTATTGCAGCTAGCATTATCACATGCTTCATCTAAATATTTACCAAGGAATTTGGAATACCTTATTGCTGAAACACTCTACTGGTTTTCCAAATCATTTGTCAGACAACAGCAATTCAATACATTATATACCGCCTTGAATGATGGTTCCACACCACCGAAAATTCTGTCAGATTGCAAAACTAGATGGTTATCAATTTAACCAGCTGTTGAAAGAATTATGAAGCAATTGCTGAAGTTGAAGACACTTTGAAATAACAAGACAAAGTGAAAAGTGCTACACAGCTGAAATACTATATGGAATGTACAGTGATAAAAAAGAATTTGTCATTCATTCTCTTTTTATAACCTATTCTAATGGAAGTGCAAAAAGTTATTAAACTGTCCGAATCTAAACTTGTTGATAAAGTTAAATTCCTTGATGATCTCACCTTGCTATTTCACTCGGTAAAAGACTGGTGTTGCCAACTTCTAAAGCTGATTTGCTCACTTGCACTATAGAGAACTATTTGGCTCCTAAGCCACACCTTGGATATTAAATCTAATAAAAAATTGATGATTTAAAAACAAAAGGGCTGTTAACAGAGAATGAAGAGAACAACTTAAGAGAACACTGTCAAGATTTCCTTATCTCATTATTGAAGCAATTGAAGCAGAGACTTCCGGAAAATCTAGATGTTTTGAAAAATAGTTCACTTTTTTTCTGTGAGCAACATACTTCAGCCAATAAAGGACATACCTAAATATTGTAAAGTTATGAAATTTTTAGGGGCTACTGATAATAGTGTCGCGGAAGCAGAATATCTTTTAACCAAATTAAAGTTAGCTGAATGGACAAACAAAACAGAAACTAAAGCGTTTTGGAGTGAAGTGAGACAATTTAAAGATGCCTCAACAAGTCCATTCTGTAAGCTCTTTAAAGTGCCATGTCTACCACCATACTACCCCACTCAAATGCTGACGTAGCAAGAGTTTTCAGTGCTAGGAATTATATCAAATATAACCTGAAAAACAGGATGAAATTTGACCTTTTAAATGCTATCGTGCCATTAAAATTCGGCCTGATGAGACTAGAGAAATAAGCCTACTGTTCCACTTATAAAGAAATTTGAACAGCTAAAGCATACCAGGGTCATTTTGGATCTGAAGCTTCAATTTCATTATCCAAGCTAAGTTTATCCCGTGGATCTTGTGAGGCTGACATCAGTGAAGGTGAGGACATAATTATGTAGGGTAAGTCATAACAAAAGCTATGTAATTTTTGACTTTTTCAATTTGGATGTTTTGTCTAGATCTTTTCCACCCAGATTTAGATTTTTAAAGATATTTTTTGACACCGTTTTGGATATTTTTTGTCAAAGAAAAGTGGCAACACTGGATCTAAGTTAGTGTTAGTATGTTAATAATACGGGTCTTCAGCGAAAACTATGTCAAAGTTGACTTTGGCACATTGACGACCGCTCCGGCTTCATCGCACCACCTGTTTATGCGATCAGGTTCTGTCTGAAGACCCTAGGTAGCCTGCTCCCTGTCTCTACCTTGACGGTACATCAAAACATCATCAGCGTACAAAAGTGTCCTTCTTGGTCCCATGATCTGCTCACCTGTGATTCTCATGGTGGAAATTTTGAAAAGTGTTAGGGATAAATGTGAACTCTGCGGCAGACCTGGGTGTATTTTTATTGGTTTAGATGCACAACTACGGCATTTAAATTTCATCTTCCGCTCGAAGAGAGCCGATGAGATAAAACAAACGAGAAGCGGGCTGAGACTGGATTAAGAAGTTGACTAATCAAGAAGTCAAATGGTACCTTGTTGTACGCGTCCTCAAAATCAGTTGCAGCAGCACAAGTTTCTATCTCTAAGTGGAATCCCTCGTGAACATCATATACAAAGATCTCTGCATTTTTTTTCCAGGACTCTCTGTTTGGGCGATATCCTCCCAGGGTGGGTTGAAGGAGGCGTAACTGCCCAAGACAGTATGATATTTTCTTGGCAACTATCTTTTTTCAACAGATTGTCAATTGTATTCTACATTGTGATTACACAGTAGCCCTGTATTGTTGTGTGGTCTTTACCAGGCTTCGGCAGAGAGATTACTATGCAGCCCCTTTTCATCGATTGTTGCACTTTCAATACTGCTGCTGTAGATTACTCGCCAGTTCCTCCAGCTCTTTATCAGACAGCTGAGAAACATCTCTGTAGCAGATACCATCAGGACCCAGTGCACTTTTTTTTGCCGGCCATAACACGCCCTAATTTCACCTACACGCACACGATCTTTTCCCACCATGTTGTGGGCATTACAAATACCTGAAACATGTGTTCTGGCCACCTGGCGCCTTATTATGTCGTTTTGGTCACACTGCTCAAGGTAGCGAGCGAGCAGAACCATACCTTTTTGTTTGTAAGTTCTGTGCCAAGTGATCTTACCACTCTTTAAGTCTGGAATGCACTTGCTTTTGTATGCACTACTCATGCTTCTATGCAAGCGCCAGCACAAATTTAGTGATTTGTCTCTGCATGTCATCATTTTAGAACTCCGCCCACTTCTCATTTTTAGCAATTTTAGTCAGGGATTTAAATCAGGCAGTCTTCTCATCCATGACTTATTTCAACAGCTGAATGTGGTCGAGTAGAGCAGTTCTTCATTTTTTCTCATGCTCCCACTGTTTGACGGCTAGCCGCTTATCTATCCAAGCTTTCTGCACCTCGTCATTCCTCCAGGGGGGTTGTCTCCAATGTTTCTTCTTAAAGTTGTGTTTCATGCTTCTTATGCCAGATTGTACTCAAAACGCAATGCCCTGTAGTGTCGTACATAAAAGTTTGCACATTGGGCTTATGTTTCCTCGACCTGCCTTTCTTCCCCAGTATGCAGCAGGAAAGACAATCACTGTTATGCTGCCCTAGGAAGTTCCACTAACATGCGGACATAAGCGGAGGCGATAGCAATGTCAGGTCAATTGCACTGTCTTTGTCCCCTGGTCGGCTCACCAGTCTTGTGACATAGCCGTTGTTGATGCATACAAGGTTGGTGGTTTTAAGCGCGTCTTCGAGCACCTCTCATTGAGTGTTGGAGGAAACATTTCTCCACAACTTGCTCTTAGCATTGAAATCTCCACAGAAAACAATTGTGTTCCCTTCTTTAGAGATAATCTCATTCAAACACAACAATTTCTTGGAATCTACTCGTCCATTACATTCATACATTTTCACTAACAATAACGAATGCTCATACTGAACCCTAATCGCTTGAAGATGTAGCTCATCACTGTCCTATCGAGACATGTCTACCTCTGACACTGAAAACTTTACACAGTGACTCCAAGAGAAACTACGAATTGAGAGACCAATAGGAGTAAATCCCAGAAACCAAATTCAGTCATACAGCACAGTTATGTCAGGGAACCTGGCCAGTTTTGAGGAACAGGGCCTAAGCTATAGACGCCTACCGAGCTCACTAGAAAGGTGTTGAATCTTCTTATTATTTACGTTTACCGATTGTAAACTCTGGCCTTAACACGCCCTGATTTCAACTACACGCACACGATCTTTTTCCTCCATGTTGTGGGCATTACAAAAACATGTGTTATGGCAACTTGGCGCCTTATTATGTTGTTGTGGACATCACTTCAAGTAAACGCCTTCAGATATATAAGGCATAGAGCCTTAAACCTACATTTTAAAGACCAATCGACACTCGCGGGGTGGTGAGGCCAGCACCACACTGACCGTAAAGACTCAAACTGGCACCCATTTAATTCTGGGTCAACCAAGTAGCCAAAGCCATTAAATTTTTAAAAAAGTCCGGCTCCATAAGAACTCGAACCCATGAACTTCGGATTCGCGGGCGACCAATCAACCGCTACACCACGGCAGCTAATGAACACTGGAAGAACGGAGGCTAAAACATGTTCCTGCCAATCTAGAACGGCTAGCATAAAAAATCTTACGAAGAATCGTCACTAGTAGAAGATCAAACTTAGAACGCCTATCAATCTATGGAAATACGATGGATATGGTTAGCAGAGAAACTGGAATCTGAAGATTCAGGATCCCCCCCCCCCCTCCCAATAAAAAAAAAAAAAAAAATTAGGACGAGACTCCCATACACCCCCCCCCCCCCCGCACCATTTTCCATCCAAATAATTTCGTAAGTAGGTTAAACAGACCCCCATGACCATTTTTTTCCTTGTGTGTGTGTGTGTGTTTTTTTTTTTTTAAATTCATAATATGCATATTATCATGTGAATATAACATGCTTATTGATAAAATACAGCTACAGTGTGAAAGAGGTGTGTTTGAAAGGGCCGAATGTAAGACAGGCCTGCGTGCCCAATTTTTGAATTTTTGAAAATATAGTTCGTTCGTTCGTTTGTTCGTTCATATACAATGTAACTCTCTTTAAAAGTATTTTTTAAAAATGTTAATAACAATATTTCCAATATATTATTAAACATTTGAAACTTTAAAATTCCAACAATTACAAGCTTTAGGAATTGACTCTTTCGACATGGAGACGAGAGGTGCTTTGCTAGGAAACAAAAATCATCACGTTCAACTAGCATCCATCCAACGCCTTCTCCAACTGATATGCGGCTGACTTTATCAGAATGACGTCACCAACCCGGGCTAAACATGTGTCCCGTTTTTACTCTGACAGTCTCGTGTTTTCGGTGGGTTTCCGGCCGTCTCCTGAGTACTCCCCACAAAAGTTAAGGGAATAAGCTCGAGAATAGAACGTGTATATAGGTATATACGCATATACAAACTAAATGGAAACACTAAAGAAAAACACGGATAGAATACATGGATAAAAAAAACAACAACACATATTCATTCTAAACATCAAGGAGAACTAGCTTATAAACAGCATCATGTCCCAAAAGATGACGTATTTTGGCAACGTCATCATAGTGGCTTGGAAAAGACGGTGATGGAAGGTGCAGTTTGTGGAAGGCGAGGCCGGGGTCGACCACCGCGAAGATGGATAAAGGACATTGAAGAAGCATTTGCATTGAAAGCACATGGGGCTGGAGAGATGACTAGGGAAATGAATTCTTTCAGGCGTGCTGTGAAGAGAGCGACGTTCTGTAAAGGACTTGCTAATTCACTGGTTAAAGAGAAAAACATTTTAATAATAATTAATTAGTATGACTTACACAGTTTATAAGCTTCTATAATCTCTATAATTTCATCTGCTTAAAATGTATTAGTTCCTTAATGAAAAGTAATATTAATACATTCTAGAATTCGCTTAGACGGGTGGGGTGGGTGAAGTGAAGGTGAAGGAATGTGTGTGTGGGGGTGTCCACCCAGTTTGTTCACAATATTATATTTTGTCCACTAAGTATATTCGCAACATTCTTCTTGTCCACACAATATATTTGCAGAGTACTCCTTGTTCACCCAGTATATTCGCAAAATTATCCTTGTCAACCCATTATATTCGCAATATTTTTGTCCCCCCCCCCCAGTATATTCGCAGTGTTTTCTTGTCCACACAGTATATTCGCAATATTATTTGTGTCCACGCAGAATGATCGCAGCGTTATTCTTTTCCACATATCTCCTGCTCTAAACAATAGTGGGATGTCCCGTTTCAGTCCAAGATACTGTTATCACCCTACGTAGAAATTACGGGAAAAAAAGTAACAAGGGCCTTAGTTTGAAAAACATGTAAATATAAACTACAAACTAAACTTCTAAAGAAACTACTTGCATTTTAGCTGGTAAATATAAATATAATCCATATCAAATATTGGAAAAATATCCACACATACTTCAAGTGTCCCAAAATCTACATATGTGGATAGATTAAGGTAACATTCAGCCTATCAGCCTAAGTAATGTTATATGCTGATAATTAGTGAGGCAACTTAGCCAGCTTTCAGTTTCCTTTTAATTTTAGCAATCTTTCTCTTCTAAGTATCCGAAGAAAATGTAAACACACTCACATATCCACTGGAAGTATCACAGTTGGATAATTCGAGGCACTGAACACTTCGCAGGCAGAGTTAATAAAACTTAGCACTTCACTTCTGCTTATTTCGATATTGTAAATAGAAAGCACATACCTATCAGTTCCTCTATTTATTTTACTCCGAAAAACTTGTTGTTCGGCCACGTTGCACATCTGAGCGGAACTTCAAATGGGCCCGTCAGCTAGAGAAGAATAACGTAAGGGGTTTGACTGACTGACAGAACTGGGGAAGTCCATAGATTGAGATACATCAAGTTGAAGGTGAGAATGGCTAAACACGAGATTGTCGAGCTCACGTGGCAAAACAAGGTCTGGGGAAATAGCTGACTGGGAAGTCATTCTGTGACAGCACTTAAGAGATCGGAGTGAAAGTGGATCCATACTAAAACGAAGTGAACATTGATCCCGAATGACAGTGAGTAAAAGCTGTGAAGTGATTATAGCAAAGCCATGTTAAATTATAGCTGAGGGCAATGCAGTGTCCTATATACTGTTGATTGTGCCAACTGAGTGTATGTCAGCATTGACCGTGGCATGACTGTATACCTAAAGCGAAAGCAGTTGGACCTGCCTGGATGACGTAAGTGTTAAGCTGTAATATTGATTTTTGTCGCGTATGTGGTACTGTGAAAAAATATCGACCTGCAGTAACCTTCGTCAACTGTCATTTGAAGCCGTGTGGGAGTTTGTTGGAAGAGAAGTTTGCCTCGTCTAGCCTGTGAGTCTGACCCCTAGACTGACTGACTGACTTTCTACCCCATCAGGACATCACACAAGCGATAAACACCCGATGACACAAAGTGCCATCATGTGGATGAGGATCGCCGTGGAGAGGTCCCAGAAACCGCGTTCAGACAATTGGCCATATTTATGGCCTGCCTATATTGCGGCCCCTGGTAAAAGCCAGGCTGGGGCTTCAAATAACAAAAAATTTCGTCCTGAAAAGGACGAAACTGGATATTGATTTTATGTAAGTGACCCCTAGACAATAGTCCGGATCTAGTGTGTACGAGCGAGAGCTGGTAAAAGAGACAGACAGAATACAGTTATAATTATAACTAGGTTATGTGCGCCATATACAAATGGCTACCTTGTGGTCCGGGTTCAATCCCAGGGGTAGGCAGGAAAGCCACATTTTCTCCCAGATTTACGGTATTTACAATGGAATCAAGGCCGAATGGTTGCGATATCCATAATACCGAGCCTAAGTGTTAACAACTCATGGCTTCTGGATACTAAAACAAACAAACAAATGGCTTAGTATCGCCACAAAAGCAATGAAAAAGAATTCTGCAGCGTTAATGAAATCAAAGGAGACAGATCCACATAATGTTCCCATCGGCGAAGAAGTCGTCTATTGGCGAGTCAATAGGCGACTAGGTCACCGGTGTGTTGGAGGTGAGAACACGGAACGAATTGCTAACTTGTCATGGGAGCTAATCATTGGTTAAAATAGGATAAGCTAAAAGAGACTCGATTTGCCTCCCTTAATTTGCCTGTATGAACAGCTGTGGAATAGCTAGTGTGATGCTTGTATGACGGACTTTTTACCCCTCAAGGAAGGACATCATACTAAATGATAGACATCCGGTGACACAAAGTGCCACCATTCGGATGAGGCTCATTCTGTGGAGAGGTTCCAGAAACCTCGTTCAACCAGGTCAGGTTATACTAGGGTCCCTGGCCACAACTAAAAATTCGTCCCGCATGAGGATAGGGATTAACTATTCTTGTATGAGATATGAGCGCCACTTATTTCAAGGGTGAAGGAACCAGTGGATGGAAAAGGGTGGGGGGGGGGGGGGGCACAAACGATTAGGCAACCCCAAACCTGTTGTCACCTCTTAGAATCGGAAAAACAATAAAGCGACGAGAAAGAAATAGTTGAAATCACAAAGTGGCTTAATGCAACAACTAGATGTGGCATAACGAGATGGAGAATTTTTAAAGTGGTCTCTAACAACGCATAGATTCTGGAGCTCACTGATGAGGTAAAAGGGGGCGGGGTAGTGGGTTGTTTTTGGGGGTGGGGGGATTCAC
>CAJHNH020002074.1:336212-341056 GCA_905116865.2 Candidula unifasciata
CTATCGTCTTTTTCAGGATGACATTTTTTATTTAAAGCTCCACCCTGGCTTTTGCCGGGGGCCGCAATATAGGCAGGCCATAAATATGGCCAAATGTCTGAACGCGGTTTCTGGGATCTCTCCACGGCGATCCTCATCCGCATGGTGGCACTTTGTGTCATCGGGTGTTTATCGCTTGTGTGATGTCCTGGTGGGGTAGAAAGTCAGTCAGTCAGTCGGTTGCAAACGTTTTAGGCAAATATAATGTCAAGACACAGAAATTCAGTCTACAAGTAAACCAGAGATTAAACCAGCCAGTTTTAATAAATACGGACGCAAACATAGTTTCTGACAGCAACATCATTAGGACACAGTCTATCACTTATTCCTAAAGTCCATACCGTGAGGTGTTGGTATTCATGTCCACAACCTTCTGTCTCGTGTACTGTCAATCAACTCTGATTAAGATCATCATCCCTGCAATGATTTCAGACGGCCCAGCATCTTTTCTCTTGGTCTCCCTCTACCTCCCTTCCCCTCCAACTCGCTGACTGCCACAATGTACTCCGGTTTCCTCCTTCTCACCACATGACCAAACAATGTAGATTCTCTTTCTAATGTGGTTAATCAGTTCTCTTCGTGAGTCAGTTTTTTCAAGACATCCTTATTGCTCTTTCTATCTGTCTAGGGTATTCTCATCATTCATCTTTAAAACCACATCTCCGCAGCTTCTAAATAATTTTTCACTAATCTACCAACTGTGCATGATTCATTTTCGTATATCAAGATATGATTTATATAGCTTTTAAGGATGCTCTTTCTCGTCTCAACTGACAAAGAAAGATTGCATAACATATTCTTTATTTTGTAAAATGCTGCCTTTGCTTGAGATGTTGTTCATTTATCTTTATTAATACATCTTCTTTCTGATGTTATAAGAATACCCAAGCACTTAAACATATCAGCTTGCTTGAGGTTTGTCCCATTTACTTTGATGTTGCATTCTGGAGGGTCAGTTTTCGTTTTTTTAATTACCAATACTTAAGTTTTTCTGCTTTTCAAAGACCCTTGTTTTCACTTTCGAACGTAGTAGTCAATCCTTCTTGTTGCCAGTTTATGTTATTATTGTTATTATTATTATTATTATTATTATTATTATTATTATTATTATTATTATTATTCTCAGATCTTTACCATTACCTTTCTGAAAGTGTTCTTGTGATCATTCAAATTTTTTTTATTACATATCTCATTAAAAACATTGTTCAAGGCTCTCCACTTTCCACTGCACCAGGTATTTTTGGTGAAGCTAGGAAAAGAGATTTTAAAAGGTCAACAGGTAGGTATGCACTTTGATAAATTATAATTAAACAAGTTTTTCAAAACTTGTAAACCCAGTTTATCAGAGCTTTAACTCTTTGAGTCGCAAGGAACGCGTCATAAGTTCATAGTTTCCTACCTAGAAACCGAATGAACACAAGATGCGCCGATTTTACGTCTTTCTTGACTACGCCTCGGGCCTGTGATGCTAAACTCCTTGGGACTCAAAGAGTTAAATTCTTCAATCGTGATTTTATCTCTAGGGTAACCATAATATCTTCAGCTGAAAACGAAACACCCCAATAATATTTTCAGTTAAAACTGGATTTCCTGATATCGGCTGAAAACGGGACATGCCATTAATATTTTGAGCTGAAAGCGGGACATGACATTAATATTGTGAGCTGAAAACGGGACACTCGAGTAATATTTTCAGTTGGAAACGGGACATCGCATTCATATTTTGATTTTAAAACGGGAAATCTCATTAATTTTCTAAACTGAAAATAGTATATCTCATCATTTGTAGAGCTAACAACGGAGCTTCATAAGCAAATTATCTAAACCATATCCTATTTTCTCCCCTGTCACCGGCGTGAAAAGGGTTGACTACTTGCTTGGTAATTGTATTAAAACCCGAACCACTGTCATCAAGAAATAAACGAAACAATACGCTCTCTAACAGCATTTAAAAAATGCTACAATGGACATGTCTATCAACACATTTCAGGCATGAAACGTATTTAAAACTACATAATCTAAAAAGGGCTACAGGTATAGCTATTAGTGGTATAGAAAGATTCTCAGAATACCATGGACACAGAAGACAAAAGATACTTACACCCTAAAAGATCTAAACATCAAGGAAGATTGGCTGATGATTTACAATTTCTTTGTATCAGAAGCTGGAGGATTTTGTACATATCAAGCGCAATGGCAATTTTGAAAAAAGAAAAGAAAACAAGAAAAGAAAACAATAGCAGAAAACATGGTTCGAAGAAGGAGACGCGAGGGTCGACAAGCACAAACATGAGCACAGAATATTAGTGACTACTTGGGTATGAAAGTGCATGAGCAGGCGAGAGATAGTTATCTTCAGGCAAACCGTGTTGAGAGCAACCTTCTGCAAAATGCTTGCTATGCAATTATAAATGTCATTGTAATAATTAAAATTCCGTGCTGTATTATTTTCAGCCCTATAGTATAGCTAAGCACTTCGGTGCTGGCGGCACGGCTTTGTGTACCGAATTACTCTGTTTAATCTTCTTACGATTGCGCGATACACCTTCACACATTTGGGAGTTCCGCTTCCGGTATGACGGCACAATCTACCTTGGATATTTCAAAGCGAGAAGTTTGAGAATTGTTTTGGTTTTTATAGCTTAAATCAAACTTCTTTCTGTTTCAAACACATGGAGGAAATGTGTCCCACCACTGGATGTCGAAGGGAAGTTATTGTGTTTGTTATATATCGTAAAATGTTTAAGTGTTTGATGTGTTTGTAACCGACAATAAGTTACATCCCCTAGCGCCTTTAGCTTCATGGACGAATAATAAGCGATTATGGTCAACCGTGATTATTATGCACCGGAATACACAAGGATCAGAGAGATCCGGGGCTGTAGATATCTGATCTCTCATGCAGAGAAGCACACCAGCTGTTCTTCCTTGAGAACTTTGTCTAGCCCTATGAGTACTTGTAACTAAAGGGTGGAAGGGGCAAACTTAGGTCATAAGTCCCTTGGTCGCGAAAACCCTTCTACAGTCAAGACTCTTGTGCGTGACTGACAAAGCACAAAACACAATGTATCTAGAGGAGACAACCTGGAGGGGGAAAAAAAAACCTTATCCTACTGTGAACCTACGTGCCTATTCACGCCCAAGTGATGTTATTATCCATACAGATAGCCTTGTGTTGAGAGGCAGACGAAGTGAATGGGGGTGTATAGCAAAAGCGAATGGACCATTTGGGACCCTTTCATTACGGTTTGAGGAGAATAATACTACGAGGATTTACCAGGAGATCTGACAGACGCTCAACACTCAGGGGAAGGGCGAGACAGATATACAATCAGACAGTTATTGATGCAGTCGGAATTGAAAGTCTTCGCTTGCTGCTAAAGATGGGGAAGGAGCTCTTATGGAAGTGTCTCTAGTGCTTTGATGTCTATTTCTTACTCAACATTAAACATTCAACCTTTACACTGCAGCCAACACATGTGTCACCTTACAGAGTTTGGAAAGCTCTGCAGCAGTGGAATGAAATAGGCAAATAATTTCCTTGTTATCTGAGTGCGTTGGGACAGAACATGAGTTACACAGTTTCCATTACCCCCTTTCTGTACTGTTTGCTGCTTGAGTCCGCTTGGGAAAAGAAGCGACCGGTGAAAATTGATTAAAAAAAAAATGCTGTATATAGAAGATGAGGCAACGTCGTGTACATTGTAATTATACAGCCATTCCATTAATTTTTTAAAATTTCTTACATTGTCATAATTAAACATACGCACACATGGGCTAATCTTGGCTCCCAGGTGGATCCAGCCTTGAATGGGTACCGGGTGCAGTCCCGTGAAGTAATGGGGGCCGGTGTGATACTTACCACATCACCTATCTTTTAACCGATTGGTCTACAAAATATAGGTAGATCCCTATGTGCCCTATACGCCTAAAGGCACTGAAAAGGGTCCTTAACTTTTTTGTTTTTTCGTTTTGTTTTACTTACATAGGGGCTAGGGCTTGAGCCCTAGAACAGGCTGAACGAATCAGTTTCACATTTTGGTAGTAATATAACTACAGTCTCATCTCGAAGCGCAAATTTGTTGTTATTATAAAGCACCATTCCGGGTGTTGCCGGGGGCCCTAAAAAATCCCCTATTCAGAGGGAGTTTCAGCGACCTGTACCTGGGTGATCCTCACCCGAATGGTGGCACTCTGTGTCACCGGGTGTTTATCACTCGGTGTGATGTCCTGGTGCGGCTGAACGACAATCAGTCATCAGGCAGAACAACAAACTAATTACCTTTTTCAAAAGGTAACCAACTGGGCGCGCAACCCGGGCTTACATTTCGATTGTGGTCTCCACGCCTCTCAAATGATTCTCAAATGATAAAAAAAAAAAAAAAATTCCAATAGACGCTCCCCCTACTGTAACTAAAAAGCGGGCGCGTATACCAAAACCCAATCCAAATTCCCAAAACTGGTGTGACATTCTACCAAGGCAGTTTTTTTTTTTTTATATAACTGGCACGTTGGGATATGTAATTTATGTAATGAAAACAAAACACACGGGTTCTGTGACATTGACCCCCTAGTGTAGGGAGAGAACAAATAAAAAAAAAGGGGCGGGGGGGGGGGGGTATAATAAAGGAAAAACCTTCATGACAAACAAAGAAAGGCACTTGCTAATGGTCATATTGCCTACAAGCGAATTTAATAAATACTAGGAATGATGACAACACATGCAATTGTTTTTATAATGAACCAAGAAAATTAGGATTATTATTCCTCAAGGATTAATCTCATTCCTTTTTCTTAAGAGCAGA
>CAJHNH020002074.1:341073-343573 GCA_905116865.2 Candidula unifasciata
GTGTCTGTCTCCTGTGATGTGTGTCGTGTCTGCCCCCAGTGATGTGTGTCTGCCTTCAGTGATGTGTGTCTGTCTCCAGTGATGTGTGTCTGTCTCCAGTGATGTGTGTCTGCCTTCAGTGATGTGTGTCTGTCTCCAGTGATGTGTGCCTGTCTCCAGTGATGTGTGACTGTCTCCAGAGATGTGTGTCTGTCTCCAGTGATGTGTGTCTGTCTTTAATGACGTGTGTAGATGGATAACCTCTGACATACAGACCTCCAGACACAAAACAGATGTTCAAAGGGACAACCAGACAGAGAAACAGAAGACATAATTGCGAACGTAGGACGGGCAGATTTATAAAACCTAACGAAAAGTATATCAAGAAAAGACAAAAAGAACCGTTATAAGAAAAGATATATAGAGAAGATAAAAGGAAAAGTATATTAGTATTTTGGGGTAGTTATATAGACGGACATAACTAAGGAAGATAATGTATACTTTCAGGACCGATTGAGCTTTGATGGCAACGGCCGGACGCAGAATGTTGGCAACTTGGAAGCCTTCATCCTCTTGATTGGAATCTTCCTGTCCCGTAGTTTTATCACAACGGTAAGAAACAGTGTCATCATCTTAGTTTAATCGCATCGGAAAGAAACACTTTTGGAATCCACCTGTCCTGCAGTTTTGTGACAACCGTAAGAAACACTTTTGGCTATACCCTGTTTATCCCAACGGTAAGAAACAGTTCTGAAATCTTCCTGTCCTGCAGTTTTGTGACAACTGTAAGAAACACTTTTGGCTGTATCCTGTTTATCCCAACGGTAAGAAAAAGTTCTGAAATCTTCCGGTCCTGCAGTTTTCATATGCCACGATGCTATCTTGTACAGCATTTTATCACTTGGTCATTCTCTGACTGAATTTCCCTCCAGCCTTCCCGCTGTCACGATGTACTACTCTAGGAAAGAGAGAGAGAGAGAGAGAGAGAGAGAGAGAGAGAGAGAGAGAGAGAGAGAGAGAGAGAGAGAGAGAGAGAGAACACTCATCTTTAACGAAATCAGATTTTTTTAAACAATTTAAATATTTTTTACAAATGTAATAAGTTGTTCAGTGTGACTATTTAAAAAAAATGAAAATGTGTTCCATGGCAGACCCTCAAAATTAAGAGGCGTCGGCGTGTCTTGGCAGACTAGAAGCCACTTTTTTAGGGCAACTAAGTTCGTGCCGTGGTAATATGTTGACTATATTTATATCTTAGCTGTACACTCAAATGTTTTTAGCCTGAAGTTGCCACTGTTTAGGGCAGTGTCGGTGGCTCTTGAGCCTGAAGTTGCCAATGTTTAGGGCAGTGTCGGTGGCTCTTGAGCCTGAAGTTGCCAATGTTTAGGGCAGTGTCGGTGGCTCTTGAGCCTGAAGTTGCCAATGTTTAGGGCAGTGTCGGTGGCTCTTAAGCCTGAAGTTGCCAATGTTTAGGGCAGTGTCGGTGGCTCTTGAGCCTGAAGTTCCTACTGTTAAGGGCAGTGACGAAGGCGCCCTGCTGCAGAAAAAAGGTACTAATATGCATGACCACTCAACAGCCCTAAGAAAAGGTGTTATCGCAAGCCAGATATACCGTTTGAATCCTCAACTATGGATTAGGGGAGAATTCATTTCATACGACTGAAATAGCACCAGAGGTTACAGAAATGTATATTAGCCACGTCTGGAGAGAATACCAGACACAATCATCAGACCGTGATGTTGTGTCTAGCATGTAACGGAATTTCAAGAAGAGATGTGATTGGTCGGTTCTAGTGTGACGTATGTAACACAGACGTACATGACTATTCAACAGGTGGCCTGGGGGTCAAATCTGGTCCGCAGAGGTCTAGCTAGTGGCCCACAGACCTTCGCAAGTGGTATAACATTAGTGATCTTTCATTGCTGGGGCTTGGGCCATTGGCCCTTGACCATCTCCATTTTCAAAGATGTGGCCCCTGGGTAAACATTGTTGTACAGCCCTGCAGTAGTACCGTGTTGATATCCTCAGCTTCTGATGAAACCTGTGGACTACGGTCTGTCGTCAGAGCCCCTGAGCGACACGGCCGAGAGAAACATCAAAGTCTTAGCCACCTGTCTCCTCTTCTTGGTTCGCAGGGTTTCTGTCCGCAGGGAGTCGCCCATGTTGGTGAGTACATATCATTGGTAGATGACTTGATGCTGTTTTTTCTTATCTCATCAGGATCCTCTAGTACATTGGTTCTCAACATTGTGCTAATGACGCGACCCTTTAATACAGTTCATCATGACGCGACCCTTTAATACAGTTCATCATGACGCGACCCTTTAATACAGTTCATCATGACGCGACCCTTTAATACAGTTCATCATGACGCGACCCTTTAATACAGTTCATCATGACGCGACCCTTTAATACAGTTCATCATGACGCGACCCTTTAATACAGTTCATCATGACGCGACCCTTTACTACAGTTCATCATGACGCGACCCTTTAATACAGTTCATCATGACGCGACCCT
>CAJHNH020002074.1:348573-379392 GCA_905116865.2 Candidula unifasciata
TAATTTTGATAATTCCTTTCTGTTAGAATGACTTCAATTCCAAATATTTTGTAGATTTTCGAATACCTCAGACGTGCTGTCTAAATCTGCATAGTTCACATTTTTTATGTTTAAAGTGACGCTTAAAGAAGAGTTGAATCTGTGTATATATTAAATCCGAACCCCCCCCCCCCCAGCTCCCCCAAATATGGGAGACAATTCCTTTGTTATTTTAAAGCCCGACTATTTTCGGGGGCCCTAATTAAAACCGAACACTTAAACAGGGCTTCTGGGACTTGTGCCCGGGTGATTCTCATCCGAATGGTGGCACTTTGTGTCAGCGGGTGTTTATCGCTGGTTATGCAGTTTTTGGTGGGGTAAACGTTAGTCAGTCAGTGAGTCAGTAAGTCATTTATATATAGAGGAAAGTTGCCTCTGATCTAAGTGTTGAGAAGATATGTGCATACACGTTATGTGCTGGGCAAATTATTATATTTCTGTTTTGAAAGCTGAACCTGTTTTGTTTGTAAAGAGAGCTGAATCTGTTTCTGTTTGTCAAGCGCTCAGTTAAGAACCGACGTCGTAGCACTCGAGACCTTAAACGCTCAATCCCCACCTACAGCAGCCAGCGTAGAGTTCCAATTTTGAAGGTACCAGTAGCTATCTGGTTGTATGTCCGCCTAGATGAGTTAAGCCTCGGCAAGATCACCCGGTCATTCCCCGCTGCTCCATTCTTTCAGTCCGCAATGAGTCCTGTCGTGGTGCACCGCCACGTGTGCTTCAGCAATGAGTCCTGATCGTGGTGCACCGCCACGTGTGCTTCAACAATCAGTCTTGGTCGTGGTGCACTGTCAGGTGTGCTTCAGCAATGAGCCTTTGTCGTGGTGCACTGCCACGTGTGCTTTAGCAATGAGTCCTGACCGTGGTGCACTGCCAAGTGTGCTACAGCACGTCTGTCTCCCAAGGCAAACATTTTAACGTGTTTTTTTTTCTCACAGTTAAATGTTAACATTTATGTGACGGAACTTGTCGTTTGTACAACTGCCTTTGACTGTTGAAGAACGGAGTTTGAATCCCAGATTGTCTCCCCCCCCCCCCCCCTTTTCTGCCCTTCCAGTCTTTGCCTTGACAAATCAAACAGTGATGCAAATGAAATCAACGATAACGCACAATGTCAGGTAATGTTTCCTTGTAATGCTAATTAATGTTTTTGTGTGTGATATCAATTATAAATGATCGGCTGTTAATCAATGCCTAGCTGTGATACAAATAAATCGTGGAAAGCTGTGATATATTTTATAATTTCACTGTACATATTTAATTCAGCGAGTTAATTAGATTACTGTATTTGTACTAGCTGATTATTGTATTACTGCATAAGACAGAATAACAAATAAACTCTGATTGTTAACGATAATAATTATTAACATTTGGTCAGTCTTGTCAATGTGTTCACTTTAAGGCGATTTGTTTTTAAGAGGGTAACTGTTTTAGTTACTGTCACCATCATCTTTGTTGGCATCCTCGTCATTATCACTATCTTCTCATTCTTCGTCTTTTTCTGCTTCTTCTTCTTCCTATTCTTCTTCTTCTTCTTCTTCTTCTTCTTCTTCTTCTTCTTCTTCTTCTTCTTCTTCTTCTTCTTCTTCTTCTTCTTCTGTTTCTTCATCTTCATTTTCTTATTTTTCTTCTTCCTCGAGCCGACGAGTGGAGATCTCTGGGGATCCTCGCCGGAGCTACAGAATTCGTGCTTCATGCGACGTTCTGGGCCGGCGGCTGGCCATTCATAGGAGATAAACTGACTCTTATGGGATAAAGCCTGGTGCAATTAAGTCGATCCTGCCGACTTTAACCTTTAGTCTTTCACTGTATGTAAATCGATGAGGTACATGGTGGAAGAGAAGAAGAAGACTGCATGTAAAATTGCCTAGGTAAACTAAAAAAAGTTACAAAGAACCAGCTAATATCTATGGCAATATGTCCTGGTGGAGCTCTCTTCCACGGTGCCACTCTCGGACTACTGACCAACAAGCAGCAGAACAGGCTTCTTTGTACAAGACACCCAGAGGAAATCAAAATCTAGTACATAAATTTGTGACAGATTCACTTACTACAAACAGCCAACAATGACTGCTGTTGATTAGCGACGATATACAACTTACTTTAGCATAACAATGTCAACACTATTACAACTACGACGAAAGGCTTTCAACACACCGCCATTCATAAACAGAAGGCCCATTCAGTCACTCTCCTTCGCTTCATTTGCTCCCTTTCCAGCCGCTATCGAGGTAATCAATCCTTGCCCAGGCTAACAGGCAACCACAGCAGAGCTACCGAAATTGTTTTGGAAGTAGTACCATTTTTTATTTTTTATTTTATTTTTGTTTCCTTTTTTAAATAGTACAAAAACACGTCAAAGGGTACACCAATTATAAATTTAATTTACAAGAATTAAAAAGTTGAAACGTCTTTAAAGACGCACACACACACACACACTCACACATATATTTACTTTTACTTTTATCACACATACACACACACACACACACACACACACACATATATATATATATATATATATATATATATATATATATATATATATATATATATATATATATTTATATTTATATATATATATATCCTCCGAATAACGGGAACTAAAGATGGCAGCCGCAAAATATCCTTTCAAGCCCCAGTCACGTGTGAATTGCGCACTTCCGGCGACTTAATTTACTTGTGAGTCATAGCCATCTAATTTAGCCCCAATCCCCAATTTATATATATATATATATATATATATATATATATATATATATATATATATATATATATATATATATATATATATATATATATACATAAAACGTGCTTACTTTTTATTTGATTATAATTAAACTTATTTGCCCACTACATCCTTGATGTACCACTTATTTTTATTTCACTCAATTTATTTTAAAGCTTGTGAATGAAAGTCTGAAGCTATAACTTTGCTCTCATCAATGGATTTAATGTTGAAGTTTTCAATCAAGAGCGATTTTTAAACAGAGCGAAGATTATTTCCGCGGCTGCAGAGGAATTAGATCATGTAAAAAAAACTATTCATAAATTGAAATGCTAATTAAAAACTAGTGTCACCTCCCATGTGCCATGCCATGCGGTATGTCCTGGGTTTGCCGACCTTGGCCACCAGATATAAAGTGGCACATGTAAAAGTGTACATGAGGATATCTGCAGACATCAACTACCCAGTGCACAACGCTATCAATTATATGCTTGTTTGTTTAAGTATTCAGAAGTCATGAGTTGTTAACCTTTGGGCTCGGTATTATGGATATCGCAACCTTCCGGTCTTGATTCCATTGTAAATACCGTAATTCTGGGAGAAATGCGGCTTTTCTGCCTACCCTCGGAAGTGAACCCGGACCACAAAGAGTTCGTCACCCGGTCACCGCGCAATCCGGTTTAGCCAACTACGCTAGAGAGCCGGGCCTATCAATTACTTACAAGGGATGTGTCTCAAAAGAGGCTTCTCCTGGATTCCCGAGGCAGAAAATATAATCCAGCAAGTATGTGCCCTAGACGAGATCAGTCACGGAAAAGAATGGACGGATGCACCAGTAAACAATCCTGACTTGTCTAAGGTTGTCATAACACTGGGGAGGTAATGCAGGAATCAGATACCTGCCACTGTAGACACCGAGGTGATAGCACTGATTGATCAGCACTCAAGCCCAGAAGACGTCGTCGTTTACACAGATGAGTCAGTGAAGCGCGGGACACGATCAGCATGGGCATTTCTTCTTTAGTTGTAAACCGAAAGTTTTCTGGTGTTTTCTCACTTGCACTTTAGTTCCTTCCGTCCTTTATTTATTTGTTGATAAGGACCTTTTTTTTTAACAAGGCTGGGACATTTCATTACCAATGATATAATTGTCTTTGGTCTTCCTTCCCTTACATTTATTGGATATGCCGTATAAAGCCAACATTTAAACTATTGACATAAAATGTATAAAACGTACCAAATTATCGGGCCTTGTACCCAAGGCTGAGTTGAGACATGACGAAGCACTGAGCCAAATAAAGCTCTGAGGCCCAGTACATTTTTTGAATTACCAGGTAATCTCAGAAATCTTTCAAATGTGCACGCTTTTTAAATATATGGATATCGGAAATATATTGTATTTTAATTTTTAGTAAAAGAAATTATAAAGAATGTTTGCAAAATCACATCTGTTACGTTATTCTTTAAAAGGCTTTATTAAAAATTGCATTTAAAATATTCAAAACGAAATGCATCTGTTAAGAAACAAAAGGGTTGTGTTGAGGCACCTGAAGTTTGTGAGATCCTGTGCCAGGGCTATTCAACTGGCGGCCCGCGAACTGATCCGGTCTACAACGGTCTAACAAGTAGCCCACTGATCGTTGTCAACTGTATTGTGTTAGAAAGCCTATACTTGGGCTGTGGCCCTGGCCACGCCCATCTGTATCTTTTTATATCTCAAGATGGCCGTGCCCTGGCTAATGACGATCTGTATTTTCAAAAATGTTGCTCTTTAAAAAAAACTGTAGAATATTCCTGCCCTATGCGGTAGCTTTTTTTAACTTATAACTTAATCTGGCACTGCTAGTACCGAAAGTGCAGCTTTGCTTGACAAGTATAGTACCAAATGTGTACGCAAGGCCCAACTTCGTCAGCTCTGAACCACAGTTGCCGCTGGCTGCCCGAGTCGTAACCTGGTTTGTCGTTAGGGACGTTCTGTCCTCCTGTGTATGCCTGCTGTTCAGTCAGTGTGTCGTTGTGTCGCCTTCGCTACAACAGTAGAACAGTAGCTGTATCGAACTAGAAAGATAACATAAAATCTGTATCCACGGTTTGTGTGCATATATGGCCGTTGTGCACTTAGAATTTGACATTTCTATTTTATAATGTGTTTCGTAGACTGTAAAACCTGACTGTGCTTTGCGTGTCATGTTGTTAAGACAGCTTCTGGTTTGTAGCCAGGTTTGAGTGAACTGTTTGACAAGCGGTGTGTTATCGTTTTTCTGTGGTGGATACCTTTCCCGGTGCTTACTTAAAGGATAGTAGGCTAGGCAAAGGATTAGGGACACCGACAGGTGAGTCTTTGAATCTGATAGGTATGAATGAAGTCACCCAGCCATTGTTTGGAAAATGTGAACGCATTTACATACATGTAGGCACATCTGCATATCGTTAAAAATACAATATACAGATACACTTGTAAAGGCATATATATTTCAGTCTAAAAGAACACAATACATATACATACGTACAGCTGCTGTACCCAATTGTTTTCTCTAGCTGAGGGGAACACATATGCATACATACGTGTAACCGCACAGTTAATTGTGTGGACGACTGAATACATGAATGGCGACAAGAACGAATAATTGAATGAATCAATGAGAGAAGGCAGGATTAAAGAAATGAATACATTAATGTGTAAAGTAACTAGTGGAGAAAGAATGATTGAATGATGGAACTGACGACCTATCTTACTACAGAACAAAAAGATGAATGTTGGGATGACTTAATCAGAGAATTAATCAAATTTGAAACGAATTAACATCTACGAGAGTGAATTTGTGATTGACAAAATCGATAAATCTCTACGATAGTGAATTAGCGATTGACGGAAGCAATAAATGTCTACGAGAGTGAATGGGTGATTGACTGAACGAATAAATGTCTGCCAGAGTGAATGGGTGATTGACTGAAGGAATAAATGTCTTTGAGAGTGAATGGGTGATTGACAGAAGGAATAAATGTCTTTAAGAGTGAATGGGTGATTGACTGAAGGAATAAATGTCTGCCAGAGTGAATGGGTGATTGACTGAACGAATAAATATTTACGCGAGTTAATGGGTGATTGACTGAAGGAATAAATGACTGCGAGAGTGAATGGGTGATTGACTGAACGAATAAATGTCTGCGAGAGTGAATGGGTGATTGACTAAAGGAATAAATGTCTGCGAGAGTGAATGGGTGATTGACTGAACGAATAAATGTCTACGAGAGTGAATGGGTGATTGGCTGAAGGAATAAATGTCTGCGAGAGTGAATGGGTGATTGACTGAACGAATAAATGACTGCGAGAGTGAATGGGTGATTGACTGAACGAATAAATGTCTACGAGAGTGAATAGGTGATTGACTGAAGGAATAAATGTCTGCGAGAGTGAATGGGTGATTGACTGAAGGAATAAATGACTGCGAGAGTGAATGGGTGATTGACTGAACGAATAAATGTCTGCGAGAGTGAATGGGTGATTGACTGAACGAATAAATGTCTGCGAGAGTGAATGGGTGATTGACTGAACGAATAAATGTCTACGAGAGTGAATGGGTGATTGACTGAACGAATAAATGACTGCGAGAGTGAATGGGTGATTGACTGAAGGAATAAATGACTGCGAGAGTGAATGGATGATTGACTGAACGAATAAATGACTGCGAGAGTGAATGGGTGATTGACTGAACGAATAAATGTCTACAAGAGTGAATGGGTGATTGACTGAAGGAATAAACGACTGCCAGAGTGAATGGCTGATTGACTGAACGAATAAATGACTGCGAGAGTGAATGGGTGATTGCCTGAAGGAATAAATGTCTGCGAGAGTGAATGGGTGATTGACTGAAGGAATAAATGTCTACGAGAGTGAATGGGTGATTGACTGAAGGAATAAATGTCTACAGGAGTGAATGGGTGATTGACTGAAGGAATAAATGACTGCCAGAGTGAATGGCTGATTGACTGAACGAATAAATGACTTCGAGAGTGAATGGGTGATTGACTGAACGAATAAATGTCTGCGAGAGTGAATGGGTGATTGACTGAACGAATAAATGTCTACGAGAGTGAATGGGTGATTGACTGAACGAATAAATGACTGCGAGAGTGAATGGGTGATTGACTGAACGAATAAATGTCAAGCGAATACATTGCAGAATGAACAATCGAATCTTTTTCTTCTTCACATTCATCAGCTGTAAACTCTGGCGGAAAGTTCTGGTTGTTCGTCCACCTCTTGCCTGAAGTCTTGTTCCAGGACATGAGTGTTATATGAATATCCGTTTTATAAATCTGACAGATCTGTTTGCAGACTGTTGGTTCCCTACACCTCAGGCAGATGCACTCCGACTTCGAAAGAAGCCATAGTGAATGCACTCCTACGACATGCTTGTCAGGTAGGCATAAGTCTGTTCTTGTTTTCCCCCATAATGGGACCCCGAAAACCACACGGGGAGAGGAGTCGAATAAATTACTATCCAAAACGAAAAAAAACAACTACTGAGTATACGACAGAATAAAAGATAGGATGAATAAAAGAACGAATTAACTCTCTATTATACATGTCTGTCTTTGTTTGCCATTCTTATCCCTGTCCCTTATTTTTCACTGCCATTCAGCATGTCTCTCTACTCTCTTTCTGTCTCTCTGCACTCTCCCTCTCCCACTCCTCTCTCTGTCTATTTCTCTGTTCTGTGCTTATCAATCTCACTCGCTCCTATCGCTCGATGTCCATCAAAATGTCTCTCTGTCTTTTTCTCTACCAGTTTCCTTCTTTCTCCTTCTTTACCTTCCTTTCTATGTGTCGCTCTCCGTTCATTTCGTTCTCTCTTTGTGTCTGGCTGTTAGCCTCCGTGCATCTGTAACTTACTGTCTGACTGACTGTTTCTCTTAATGTCTTCTGTCTGTCTGTCTCTGTGTATTAATAATGTCTCTGTCTGTCTACCTTTTCTCCACACTTTTTTTTTCTCTTTTTTGTCTCTTCTCTTCCGTAACTCTTCCCCATCTCCCTTCTCACTGTGTCCCCTGTGGTTGTTGTATTTGTATTCACTCCAAACACGGGGAATCCCGGAGTTTCCCGGAAAGTCCTATGTTATAGGGGTGTTACGGCTTAAAATGAACACAAACTAACCCTAACACCCCTATAATGTTGGAGCTATGGGATTTCCCGTGTTTGGGGTGAATAAAACATAAAGAACGCCCTCTGCGCTTTTCTCTAGGGCTAATTTTCCTCTAAATCTCGAACCTGAACATTTTTTTTATCTCAAGAAATATAACATTTAACAAGTTTTTTTTCCCCCTTTAAATCCAACCACTGAGTCGAATTGGATATAAATCTCAAACCGAGTCATTTTATGGATAAATCAGAGTGATTGTGTAATGTAAGCCGACCGCCTTTACCTTCCAGAATATTTCCTGGTGATAATTTAATAATAGATCGTCCAGGGGCGGATGTCATGTTATGAAATCTCTCAGCATTCAGGATGATCCGAACATGTGACCAACAGTCGAAATGCAAGAGTTCTAACAACTGCACCATCGCGGCTTCCTTAAAGTCATGTCGGTTAAATGTTTCGATTCCCAGAACTCACACCAAACCATTTTACTCATCCAGAAGCCAGAATGCATCATCCAGAAGCCAGAATGCATCACCCAGAAGCCAGAATGCATCACTCAGAGCCCGTATCCTCGCCATTCACTCTTTCTTCTAGTGGTCTTCTGAAATCCCATTTTAAAAGTCCTTTTTCTTTTCCATTAATTATTACTCACAACTCTACCAACTCCAGACGTGTGGGTTCTGGGACCCTATTGTGGGGATAACAAGAACAGACCCACTGCCTAACCAAAAGCATGTCGTAAGAGTCGATTAATTGGGAGCTTCATTCGAAGTCGGAGTGCACCTGCCTGAGAGGTAAGGAACCAACAGCTGCATGCAAATGAGTCATATATGTAAAAAGGATGCACACGCAACACGCAGGTTCTAGAAAGAGACTGAAAGTCCAGAACGAAAAACCAGAACTTTGAGCCGGAGTTTACAGCTGGTGAACGCGAAGAAGAATAAGAAGATTATTGCTAACATCTATCTCTCCCCCCCCCCCCCCCTCTCTCTCACTCCCCCAACACACCCCATCACTCTCCCCCCCCCTTTATTTTTCTTTCACCCATCCGACTTCCACTTTTATGCATCCCTTGGGAAAGAACAGTATGCAGTCATATAGATCGTAACAAACTGTAAGACAGAAGAACTAGAGACAGAAGAAGAAAGAACTGACAAAAGATGATTTGAAGATGAGGCGGCTCTTCAGTGTCCAGTTTCACCAATTTCTGATCAACGCCAGAAAATATTTCTCCAGAAACTAAATCCACGACCCCCAGACTTTACATTCTGGTCGGTCCCTATGTGTCCTCTCCGAGTCTTTTATCCATTTTCTCCATTTTCATTTCTGTTTTTTTTTTTTTAAGCTGTTTACGAATCGAATGTAATTTATTATTTTTCAGGAATTTGTCGTTTTTTATATTTCCACAGGAGAATTGTGTTTTTGTAATGGAATTGTTATTTTACAAGTTTGTTTTAAAGATTCGTTTATTTATAGAAACAAGAACTGGTAACTATGGAAATCTTCTGAGTTCGTCCTTAAAAGGCACGTTGTGGTTTACAGCTAGTGTGCAATATCTGCACTTTTGGGTCTAATTTCAGTACATCCTTTGTTAATCGCCTTTTACGACATACTTGGTAGAGGGCAAAGATAGGACACGTGAACCCTCACGACGGAGTGAGCATGTAAGTGGTATGTCTGGGAAAGATGACTGAAGGAGTGACCAGAAAACCAAGTCAGTAATGAGGTTGTGAGAGAAAACGCTTGCATAAAACCTGCAGAAATTAGGAGCAGAAGTGTCCAAGCAAAGGCAGCTTTTCAGAAGATGAAAAGTATCTGATGTAATAAATCACGGTCATTAAACATCAGAAAACGAGTACTGAAATGTTACATCGAGCCTGTTCCGTTGTATGGTGGTGCATCTTGGAATGTGAGCTAGAACATGAACAAAAAGTTTGTAGGCAACAGCCATGTGGTTCTTGAGAAGAATGTTGTGAAAACCTTGGACTGCCAGATTAACTAACAATGATTGCCTGGAAATGGCTAAGGAAAGTAGAGCATTATATACAACAGTGAGAAGGAGATAAAGTTCTTTGGTCATGTGATGAGAAAAGGAGAGCTGGAAAATATCATGACGACTGGAAAAGTTACTGGTAGAAGAGGCAGACCAAGAGAAATGATGGTGAATGGCTTAAGAGAGTGGCATGGAGGAATATCTTCAGTGCAATTGATTCCGAACTCCAAAGACTGATATCTGTGGAGATACGTGAACGCCTTCGCCAGCGGGCAAGGCACTTGATGCTGATGATAGAACCTACACAGAGTTAACTTACAAAGACAACACATAACATATTATGTCAAATAGTTTCTTACGATGATATCCCTGAGAGCCAAAAGGTAAGAGGGATATAAAGCCTGAGGTAGATCAAGGACACTGTAGACAGATAACATCAGAGAAACGCTTCATCGATGTGATTATAGTCCAGATGACCAGAGAAGCGACAACCAGAATTCAGTCTCCCCATCAACCAGCGAAGTAGTTAAATTAAAAGTAAAAGAAAAAGTGTTTAATAGATGGATTGGCTTTTTCACGAGTTAGGTAATTTTTATGAGTAAATTTGTTTTGGAATTAATATATATGTTTTTAAGTTATTTTTTTTTCCATCGCCATTGACAATTTGAATTCATTATTGTGGAAGTTAGATTAGGATCGTTTTTGTGTTGTTATTCGTGGTTGATTAGTGGGAAAATGGCATGGAAGCAGCGGAGATGGGGTTTTATAGAAGAGTTGGGCCTAGTAAAAAGTGTAATGAAGACGTCTAGAAAAAAAAAAAACCTCACAAAGAGAACTCCTTGTTCTTCCTTTTTTTTTTCTTTTGCTGCTCTTTCTTCTTCCTCCTCCTCCTCTCTTCTTCTTCTTCTTCTTCTTCTTCTTCTTCTTCTTCTTCTTCTTCTTCTTCTTCTTCTTCTTCTTCTTCTTCTTCTTCTTCTTCTTCTTCTTCTTCTTCTTCTTCTTCTTTTTCTTCTTCGTCTTCGTCTTCTTCTTCTTCTTCTTCTTCTTCTTCTTCTTCTTCTTCTTCTTCTTCTTCTTCTTCTTCTTCTTCTTCTTCTTCTTCTTCTTCTTCTTCTTCTTCTTCTTCTTAGCCATCTTCTTCTTCTTCCCCTCCTTCTCATCCCCTCCTCCTTCTTCTTCTTCTCCTCCTCCCCCTTTTCCCCCTTTTCCCCCTTTTCCTCTTCCTCCTCCTCTTCTTAGAACGCAGACAGGTACCTACATCAAAAACAGACAGCCTATATTCTCTGGTCAGGAATTAGAAGGGAGAGGGACTGGATTGAGCTGTGATCACGGGAAAACTGGACGGAAGTGAGGCAGACGTAGACCACGGGAGAAGATGCTGGGCAATGTGACGTTATGGCACCTGAGAAAACCTGTCATAAACTGTCGCCATGACACCAGACACTGCTGCATCTTAGTAAATACATAACTGTCTTGGCCACATGGATGGGTAGGTACTAGAGCAGTGACATGATCCGTCATTCTGATGATCGTGCGGGAAGGTGAAACATGTCCGTCTTGGTTCGCCTTAGAATAAAAAAAATTATAATAATGATAATAATAGTAATAGTAATAAGGAATTAAAAACACATTTATAACAATGATTATAATAGTAATAGTAATAAGGAGAAGATGAAGAAGAAGAAGCAAAAGAAGAAGAAGAAGAAGAAGAAGAAGAAGAAGAAGAAGAAGAAGAAGAAGAAGAAGAGGAGGAGGAAGGCAGAAGAAGAAGAAGAAGAAGAAGAAGAAGAAGAAGAAGAAGAAGAAGAAGAAGAAGAAGAAGAAGAAGAAGAAGAAGAAGAAGAAGAAGAAGAAGAAGAAGAAGAAGAAGCAGAAGAAGAAGCAGAAGAAGAAGAAGAAGAAGAAGAAGAAGAAGAAGAAGAAGAAGAAGAAGAAGAAGAAGAAGAAGAAGAAGAAGAAGAAGAAGAAGAAAGAGAAGAAGAGGAGGAGGAGGGCAGAAAAAGAAGAAAAAGAAGAAGAAGAAGAAGAAGAAGAAGAAGAAGAAGAAGAAGAAGAAGAAGAAGAAGAAGAAGAAGAAGAAGAAGAAGAAGAAGAAGAAGTAGAAAAAGAAGAAAAAGAAAAACAAGAAATCCGACTTGTTATAATAAATTGTCTAGTTATTATAATGAATGTTACCACACACACACACGCACAAACAAACTCACAAACTGCTGGAATTGACATGTAGCCAGACATGTGTGTAGACTGGCGCCCAGGTACGGGGAGCAGATCTGTCACAACCTGAGATACACCTTACAGACCACAATTACCTGTCTCATCTAGATAGCAGTTTTATGACGGCTGATATTGTCGGTCGTGCCAGGTATAAAAGGTTACCTGTAGACGTTCAGGTAAACAGGACGGTAAGAAGAGCTTCGAGGGAGCTTCTTTTATTTATCCTGGGAGAAAGTGGGAGCGCAGTGGTTTGGAGGGTACGACGCGCATACTGCTCTTCTTCATACTGTTCTCTAGATTTACTAGATACGATGCAAAGTGTGACTATAAAACCCAGCAAAGGAAATTGAAAGGCGTGCACAAATGCAATGAACCTGACCATTTTTTTTTATTTGAATGAATCAATCAATTAGGAATTGACATAACTGCACTTGAGACGTTCGCACACATGCTCCGTCCCCTTCTTGAGTAGCCAACGAAGAGTAGGCATGCTAATAGAACCATTTACAACCTAAGTAAAAGTCCGCCTTTGTTTCCCTTTTAATGTTGAATTTATTCCAGACCTCTACACTCTCTCTCCCACCCCTTTTAATTAGTTTTTCAGTGTATGAATTCCCTATCTGTTCTTTTGCACTGTCCATTTGATGCCATAGAACCTTCACCATATTCGCTGTATCATATAATAGCTCACCACCCAGAGGAGTGGCAGCAGATAATTTATTTGACTGCTCGTTGCCTAGCACACGTGAATATCCTCGACAGAATATCCATGATATGCTCTTGATCCGGGTCTTATCGCGTGATTCAAGCCACTCTGCACGCAGGGCACCAGTTTCAGTTTTCCCAAGAAGGCTCAATGTGTCTGTTACAATTATGAATTAAATCAAGTAACAGAAAGTGTATTGATTGGCACTCATAAAAATAAGTATAAAGGGTTCTTAATTTATAACGTACCCCAAACACGAAATCCCCGTGGGAAATCCACAGCTGACCTGACAGTGCATTATTTAAAGGGGTGGAAGGGTGCTGTTTTTTTTTTTTTTTTTGAGTGTTCATCTAGTGTCTTCTAATCCTAACCCTAACCCTAACCCTAAACTTGGCTGTAGATAAATCGAGAGAAACTACACACTGAACACCCTAGAATTTATTGGGAATGTCTCCCGTGACGTTGTCGTGACGTCAGGGGTAAGTTATAAATTAAGTACCGTATAAAGATAGAAGAACACACTAGACAACATAAAAACGAAAGCTATAGTTACCGTGCCGGGAATTGAACCTGTCACCTCCAGACGGCGTGTGCGCCTCGCCATGAAAACAAGTGCACTAAGAACATGGTCAACTAGGCACCCCCCCCCCCCCCCCAAAAAAAAAAGGTGTCTTTTTGGCCATGTCTATCGTACAGCTTGAAATCCACAACTATGGAATACGGACATAATTCATTTCAAACCATTTTACAGAAATTTATATTAACGAAGCATATGTCGAATAACAACCAAGCAACAATTTACGAACACTGTAGACTTTAATGCTTTGTCTAGAATACACAAACATTTGAGAAAGGTATTTGATTAGTAGGTTCCTGTGTGTATACGTCATTCCTATAAATAAACAGAGGGGGGACCTTTGAGGCCGTTAAATATTATGAATTAATCAAGTAATAGAAAGTGTATTGATCGGCACTCATAGAAAGAAGTAGAAAGATAGAAGAGGAACACACTAGACAACATAAAAATCAAAAGCTATAGTTAACGTACTGGGAATTGAATCTTTCACTGTTACAATTACAGCGTGTCCGGATGTGATACTCTCAAGCCATCGAAAAATTTTCGTTACGGCCTCAACCTCCATTCTCATACTGGATGTTGTGACGTTGTACGCTAGGGTGTGTGTTTTCAAGCAGTGTCCGTTCAACTTTTCAATAAAACCCCACCAACTCTTCTCACTACAATATGCTTACTACTCTACGTATCTCGTCCTTTTTAGGACGAAATTTTTTTTATATTTGAAGCCCCACCCTGGCTTTTGCCAGGGGCCACAACATAGGCAGGCCATAAATATGGCCAATTGTCTGAACGCGATTTCTGGGACCTCTCCACGGCGATCCTCATCCACATGGTGGCACTTTGTGTCATCGGGTGTTTGTCGCTCGTGCGATGTCCTGGTGGGGTAGAAAGTCAGTCAGTCAGTCAGTCTCACTACAAACCCATCTGGACATATTGTGATATCACCTGGGCGTGAGTTTTCATTGATCAACTGTTGCATCTCTGACAGTTTTTTTTTTTTTTTTTTTTTGCGGGGTAAGTGTCTTCATTTATCCCTGCATATGCATTCTCGTTAAAAGCATTGACTCATACATTTCATAATTATTTTGAACATGTATTCATTTGATATTCAGTACCGTCTTCATTTCGTTTTCCGGTCTGTTGTGTTTCGCTAATGAAAAGGCCACAGACCTCTTAAAGTCTGTGGAGCGACGCGTGTCTTTAGCTGTTCCACACAACTGGGTTTCCATTGGGATGCCAACCTGCCAAAACCTGGGATCTCTCTACTGCAGTGGTTCTCCACCTTTCTAATGCCGCGACCCTTTAATACAGTTCCCTCATGCTGTGGCGACCCTTTAATACAGTTCCCTCATGCTGTGGCGACCCTTTAATACAGTTCTCTCATGTTGTGGCGATCCTTTAATACAGTTCTCTCATGCTGTGGCGACCCTTTAATACAGTTCTCTCATGTTGTGGCGACCCTTTAATAGTTCCCTCATGTTGTGGCGACCCTTTAATACAGGTCCTCATGCTGTGGCGACCCTTTAACACAGTTCTTTCATGTTGTGGCGACCCTTTAATACAGTTCTCTCATGTTGTGGCGACCCTTTAATACTGTTCCCTCATGAAGTGGCGACCCTTTAATACAGTTCCCTCATGTTGTGGCGACCCTTTATTACAGTTCCCTCATGTTGTGGCGACCCTTTAATATAGTTCGTTCGTGTTGTGGCGACCCTTTAATACAATTTCCTCATGTTGTGGCTACCCTTAAATACAGTTCCCTCATTTTGTGGCTACCCTTAAATACAGTTCCCTCATTTTTAATACAGTTCCCTCATGCTGTGGCGACCCTTTAATACAGTTCCCTCATGCTGTGGCGACCCTTTAATATAGTTCCTTCGTGTTGTGGCGACCCCCAACAATTATTTTCCTTCATAACTTCAAATAATATGTTTTCTGATGGTCTTAGGTGACCCACATGAAAGGTCTTTCGACCCCCCAAAAATTGGTTGCGATCCACATTGAGGTTGAGAGCCGCTGGTCTACGGCATGTAGAGATCATGTTTGTAATACATGTTCACTATTCTATAGGGCCTGGCCACATGGCTGAAGTTCTGAATGTTCATTTTGACTTGTTTTCTGAATAAGTTACAGTCTGTTGTGTCTAGTACACAGTCGAAGTTTAATTGTCTGTTTCTTTGGTGTGAGGGGGTTGATTGTGTCTTCTGTATCTTTCGTGTGAGGGGGTTGATTGTATCTTCTGTTTTTTTGGTTTGAGGAGGTTGATTGTGTCTTCTGTTTCTTTGGTGTGAGGAGGTTGATTGTGTCTTCTGTATCTTTCGTGTGAGGGGGTTGATTGTATCTTCTGTTTCTTTCGTGTGTGGAGGTTGATTGTGTCTTCTGTTTCGTTTGTGAGGAGGTTGATTGTGTCTTCTGTATCTTTCGTGAGGAAGTTGATTGTGTCTTCTGTTTATTTCGTGTGAGGAGGTTGATTGTGTCTTCTGTTTCTTTCGTGTGAGGAGGTTGATTGTGTCGTCTGTTTCTTTCGTGTGAGGAGGTTGATTGTGTCTTCTGTTTCTTTCGTGTGAGGAGGTTGATTGTGTCGTCTGTTTCTTTCGTGTGAGGAGGTTGATTGTGTCGTCTGTTTCTTTCGTGTGAGGAGGTTGATTGTGTCTTCTGTTTCTTTCGTGTGAGGAGGTTGATTGTGTCTTCTGTTTCTTTCGTGTGAGCAGGTTGATTGTGCCTTCTGTTTGTTTCGTGTGAGGAGGTTGACTGTGTGTTCTGTTTCTTTTGTGTGAGGAGGTTGATTGTGTCTTCTGTTTCTTTCGTGTGAGGAGGTTGATTGTGTCCTCTGTTTCTTTCGTGTGAGGAGGTTGATTGTGTCCTCTGTTTCTTTCGTGTGAGGAGGTTGATTGTGTCTTCTGTTTCTTTCGTGTGAGGAGGTTGATTGTGTCCTCTGTTTCTTTCGTGTGAGGAGGTTGATTGTGTCTTCTGTTTCTTTCGTGTGAGGAGGTTGATTGTGTCCTCTGTTTCTTTCGTGTGAGGAGGTTGATTGTGTCTTCTGTTTCTTTCGTGTGAGGAGGTTGACTGTGTGTTCTGTTTCTTTCGTGTGAGGAGGTTGATTGTGTCTTCTGTTTCTTTCGTGTGAGCAGGTTGATTGTGTCTTCTGTTTCTTTCGTGTGAGGAGGTTGATTGTGTCCTCTGTTTCTTTCGTGTGAGCAGGTTGATTGTTCTTCTGTTTCTTTCGTGTGAGCAGGTTGATTGTGTCTTCTGTTTCTTTCGTGTGAGGAGGTTGATTGTGTCCTCTGTTTCTTTCGTGGGAGGAGGTTGATTGTGTCTTCTGTTTCTTTCGTGTGAGCAGGTTGATTGTGTCTTCTGTTTCTTTCGTGTGAGCAGGTTGATTGTGTCTTCTGTTTCTTTCGTGTGAGCAGGTTGATTGTGTCCTCTTGAATGTTTTATGGGTGGAAAGTGTTCTAACGGGCTCTGACGACTGCTTTTTTTCTTCTTCACTTTTTTACCTTTACAGCGGATGAAATAGGAGCAGCAGAAGAAGAAAAGGTTGTACAATCTGTCAACTCAGATCTTTGTTCGTCCATGTCTTCGTTATTCTCCCACTTACCTCACGGTCTACTTGTTTGTTGTATTGGCTTGAACTTTTCACTCCAGTATGGCTTTTAAATGAATCTTGTATCTTTTAATATGGTGGAAATATTACACTTTTGTCTATTTCTTTTTTTTCGTTAAGTGATTCTGTTTTTTTATTGTCTCTCTAGAAGCTGCGTGTTTGACTGATTTGATTCCATGGACTTCCCGTGTGAGTTTAGGGGCCTTGTTTTAAAGAGAAACAAGCAATGACCCTCCTCCTCCCCATCACATCACCACACCAACCCGCCCCCATCCCCAGCAAGCATATTGTAAAGACGACTCGTTAGGGACTTACTCAGCAAGATTTCTTGGGCCCAAAGGCGCAGATATCGCAGCGAAGCTGTAAACCACAACATAACATGTCAGCCGCCATGTTAAGGGCAAAAGCAGACGAAGAATAATTTCCCTGAAATATGACATGTTTTTCTTCTGTCAGCTCACATCTCTAGAGATTCCATCCTGCCCATGAAGCAGCGATGTAACCCGATTGTTTATCGGCCCGTCTACCTGCTGCAGTCTACATAGAACAACTCTCCGCCGTGTTGATATCGACTCAGACACCCATTGATTTTCGTGTCAGGCCCATTCTGGCGGGCCGTGGGAGACAACATGTTCTCTGCCCGTGTTCATTTCCATTGCCTGTATGTTTCTGCTATGTCTGCAGTCGCGCTGCAGGCCGGGTTTGGTTTTCTATGGCTTGCTGACCTCTGAGGTGCATGCGTTGGCGTAAGAAATACATTCAGGTGGTTTGACTGACACTAAAAGTAGAGATTAGAGAATATACTAGCTAGATAATATGCAGAGGTAACATTTCACAAACAGACATCTGACATGTTCCAACCACAGTTAAGACAAAGCTGAATGGTACACGAGAGGATATGGACTGCACGATAGCTTTCATAAAGGCTACCAGCCTCATAAGTTTTCTGACAGAATGATCGAAGAAGAAGAAGAAGAAGAAGAAGAAGAAGAAGAAGAAGAAGAAGAAGAAGAAGAAGAAGAAGAAGAAGAAGAAGAAGAAGAAGAAGAAGAAGAAGAAGAAGAAGAAGAAAAGAACTGAAGAAGAAGAAGAAGAAGGAAGAAGAAGAAGAAGAAGAAAAGAACTGAAGAAGAAGAAGAAGAAGGAAGAAGAAGAAGAAGAAGAAAAGAACTGAAGAAGAAGAAGAAGAAGGAAGAAGAAGAAGAAGAAGAAAAGAACTGAAGAAGAAGAAGAAGAAGGAAGAAGAAGAAGAAGAAGAAAAGAACTGAAGAAGAAGAAGAAGAAGAAGAAGAAGAAGAAGAAGAAGAAGAAGAAGAAGAAGAAGAAGAAGAAGAAGAAGAAGAAGAAGAAGAAGAAGAAGAAGAAGAAGAAGAAGAAGAAGCATTAGCAGCAGACTGTGTCCTTGCCAGCACAGGATCTCAGGTTTGGTACACCAGTGTCTACTGACATCATAAATGATGTGTTTATGCGCAATATATTATAATCTGCACATTTTCCTGTAGCACACACAAGATATCGAGTGGTTCGGATATATTTTAAGACTGCCACAATAAAGTGCACCACGAAGAGCCTTATCACTTAGACACAATGGAACTCCAGTTAAAGGTCGACCACACAAACGATGGATAGATGGAATAACCAGTGCTGCATTTAGGTATAAACTGCATGCGGTACAGTCTGAAGGTCTTACAGTCTGAAGGTGTCACAGTCTGAAGGTGTCACAGTCTGAAGGTGTCACAGTCTGAAGGTGTCACAGTCTGAAGGTGTCACAGTCTGAAGGTGTCACAGTCTGAAGGTGTCACAGTCTGAAGGTGTCACAGTCTGAAGGTCTCACAGTCTGAAGGTCTCACAGTCTGAGGGTCTCAGTCTGTAGAGGCCTGGGGGGGGGGGGGAACTCCACATTATTTTTTTTTTTTTACACATCCAATATTATTTTAATATATTTTGAATGCAACTTTCTTTCAGCATGTTTTAAATACCAACATACATTTTCAATTTTAATAATATCACTTTGTGTGTATTATTGCAGGCTGTCGTTTTAATTTTAACTTGAGATTACCTGGTGCAGTTTAAATATGCAGGGGCCTCAGCGCTGTATAAAGCTTAGGGCGTCATCAGGTTTAGGTGCGGCCCTGGGACAATCCAGGTCCAAGAATACCCACATCCAAGTAGCACATAACAGGACTAGCACAGACGTCTCTTCACAACCTGGCGCTGACAGACCCAACAGGACTAGCACAGACGTCTCTTCACAACCTGGCGCTGACAGACCCAACAGGTATAGGACAGTGGTCTTCAACTCTGTTCGGATAGCGCCCCCTTGAGTATATGGCAGGACCCTATACGACAACCCCCCCCCCCCCCCCCCCCCGCCGCCCCTCATCTAAACGTAACTAAATGAGCTTAAAAAAAAAAGAGACTGACAGAAAAGAAAAATCACAAGCACTGTTCACAAGAACTTAGAGGAATACACGAACATCAAGTGTCAAATAACAAAAGAAACAATTACCAACTGGTAATTTAGTGTCCGAGTGCGGCATCACTGACATGGAAAACTGCACTGGAGATTGCACAGGACGGGAAAGCATGGACAATCCTCTCTGAAGCCACTAGGCATAAAGAGAATTGATGATGATGATGAATAATTTAGTGTCCAGTGTGTGATGGTTGAAACTGTTTTGTCATGATAATATCTGTTTTTGGCCTGATGCCGGGGTAAAGCACGAAAGAGGTCACTCTCCAAAGCTGTTTTGTTTTCTTGATTGTTGAAGCTGAACATCCTGATTGTTACTAGTACAAATTTAGTTTCAAAATTGCTTGAAACCTTCTCAGGCGCGCGTCTTACAAGTTGGAGACCGCTGATCTCTGCTTAAAACCTCCTCAGGCGC
Organism: Candidula unifasciata; assembly: GCA_905116865.2. Lineage (NCBI taxonomy): Eukaryota > Metazoa > Mollusca > Gastropoda > Stylommatophora > Geomitridae > Candidula > Candidula unifasciata. The sequence goes on from CAJHNH020002074.1 coordinate 368,467, forward strand.
GCGCCTTCCAAGTTTGAGACCGCTGATCTTGAGAAAAGAAACAATCCAAATATCTTACACATTGTTTTGCACATCCGCAACTGTTTCTGCGCTGACTCACACATGCCGTTTCCTGTTTGCCATCCTTCATTGATTTGACGACTCTTTGGCACTATTAAATAACCGCCTTTCTCACAATCCCGCCACATTTTAATGCTCGTTATTTGCATATTCTGGAAAGCCGTTCTTCAGATTAATGCCAGAAGCAATCAGTGATGTTCTCGATAATGGCTTCATCAAACAGGGAACTAGTCGGTCTGAGATGTTACTGATATAGCTGTTTCAATGTATTTGCATCGATTGTCCGCCTAATGTTAAACAGCTGTAAACATGAAAATGCCAGATTGACGTTTGTGGTCTTTTATAATTTGAATAACTAAATAAAAATGGTCAACTTTTGTATGCTGTTACATTTACAATTGACTTATGTATTTAATTATTCAGTAAAACTTAAGTCATTCTCCCCATTTATACACTGTTTCTTACAAGCTCACTTCTGATTGGTCGACCTTCAGCATAGCTCACTTTTGATTGGTCGACCTTGAGCCACACTTCCTTGCCACAAGGTTACGGGGGTTTCCCGCAATGCTATTTATATCGCGTGTTGTATGTTTCAACATGCCAGCGCTTTTGACACTCCAAAAACATCGACAAACTGGGTCTAACACAAAACCACTTTAGAGAGTGATGAAACTTATATCACAGGCATTCTCTTTCTCGGAATAAAAACGTAAATGCATAACAACCTAGAAAACAAACAACAGAGCGGCACACCCGCAACCCACAGGAAGGTAGATCAGCCCCCCTCCCCCCCCCCCCCCCAACAAAAAAAAAAAAAACACGTGTGAATGGAACGTGACCTACTTTGTTTGCAGAGACTAAAGTTTGTATAACCAGTTATTCTTATTTTTTTATGCTGGCATTTTGAATAACATCTTCAGTGCAAAACCTGGCTTCTATAACTTAGTTATCGTCGTTGTTAAAACTGGCTTTATGTTTAGTCTGCGATGTTAAATATAGCTGTGTTTAATACTGTTATATCCGATGTTCAATCTAGTTCTATGTAACGCATTTGTCCCAGGGCATTCATTGATTCATTGGTACCTTTCCGTCTTTCCAGACGATGGTGTTATATTGCGCTTTGAGGAGACATGAGACTCAGATCCCATGGCAATGGCGAGTGTGACTATGTGATAGCATGGGATTTTAGGATTTTAGGGCCATTGTTGTCAAGATTTATGTTTAACCCGTTTCTTCTCAGACGCTCAGCTCTCATCTTTTCTGCAATCATTTTTTCCTTCACTCTCACTCCCTTCCTGATATGCCCTTTCCACACAACACGGCCCATGACATTTTGTTACCATGAGTTCACCTCAATACATGTATCATTCATGTCCCGCTTGCACACATCTTTGTAACATAGTAGAGGTCGACCTCGACATCTGCTTCCTGTCTTTAATTCACCATAAAGGATGCCCTCCATTCTCCAGGTGTGACCCAGCCACCTGAGCCTTCGTAGACTGAGCATGGACAAAACTGCTGTAGTGCCTGCTGTCGAAACTGGCTTTATGTATAGTCTGCGATGTTAAATATCATCATCATCATAAACCACGTCTGTCGTTAACTGTCGTGGTAAGGAATAATTTGTGATCCAGTGCACGTTGGCTGCCACTGGCTATTGTCATGCCGCGAAGGCGTAGAGTGTCTTTGATATTGTCGATCCATATTTTTGCGGCCTTCCTCTTGCTTTTGTATCTGATCTTCTGAGATGTAGTGCTTGTAATGGTATTTGATCTTGCTGCATTCTAACGAGATGACCAAATCACTTGATCTGCTGTTTCTCGAAGAATCTAGTACAAGGTGTCGTTCCCACAATTCGATCTCTGATGGTTAGTTGGCTGCTTTTCTCAGGCACCTGATCTCGCAGGTGGTGATTTTGCGTATATGGGCTTTAGTGACATTGTGTGGCACTGGCAGCCTAATGTTGGGATAAATACGCTATTATTAATCTGTCTTTTTGCACTCATAGTTACGCTTGGATGTCTTAATAATGGTGACAATTGGTATATAAGTGCACTTGCTTTCTGACATCTGGTTTCTATTTCGCTGTCAATTCTACCATCTTCTGGGTGTAAATATATATGTGTTTAATACTGTTATATGCGGTGTTCAATCTGGTTCTATGTAACACTTGTGTCCCAGGTATTTAATTAGTTCTAGACATGCTGTCTACACGCAGCAGAGAGATCTCAGGTTCGGTATTTCAGTGGAAACTAAGCTATACGGAACAGTGGAATACTTGCGACAAGGACCAGCTCCAGTTTAATTTGTATATACATCTCCTGGATAAAAACTGTGAACACAAGAGGAACTCCTTACTTGCACAAGAACGGGAATTCCCGTTGACCCAGTTGGCCTATAGAGTAGGCTGTGCTTGCGACACACCACAAGGTAGAGACCCATGACTTTTCTCATCCGAAAACCACTGACAGCGAGACAGGATAAACACAGGAGAAGAAGAAATGTGTATTATGTAATAATGAATGGGGAGGCGTGATCGCCCTCGCCAGTCGGCCTTGTGTTTGGTAATGAAGGCTCTGTCTTTCTTGGCAGAGTTGCAATTCGCTTAGCAAAAGCATCGCATGAAGCACAGATCTCCTTAGCTTCGACGACGACCATCAGACGAGTCTGAAACATCGACATTCCGAAACCGAAAGACAAAGACCTCACTGCTTTCAGAGTTCCAGGTAAACAGCTTTTCAACACGGAAACATGCGCGGCACATGCGCAGTCGACGCGACCGAGTGTTGCTGCATTCCTGACAAAACGGCTAATGAGGAAGATGAAAACGTCGCCGTCTGAACCAGTTGTTACTTGTGTGTAGCACTTGACTGTGATAATAAGCTACGCCTCCGGTCGACCTATTTCCAGTGTAAACACCGCTAGCTATTTAGGCAAATGATCTAGGCCAGGTCACAACCTATTGCTTGTGCATAGACAATCATTGTTTGTTCAAGATGGCTGCAAGACACTTCCGGGTCATTATGTTTGCGTGTTTTCCGAACTCAGTTACAAAGTTTTTTTTTTAAACAGTCAGGCAAAACGCGCAGACACCAAGAAACTTGCCGGCGAGTTACAGATAAAAAGCTGGGGGTGGGATGGGTGGACTTTATGTATGTTATATATAAGTTATATATAACTTTTATTTGTTATATAATATATTCTGCGTTCACACAATTTATAGTTGTATATGTTATATAATCCACACATGTTATAGTGGTATATGTCATAATATGATCTGTGTCCGCACATTTTATAGTGGTATATGTCATAATATGATCTGTGTCCGCACATTTTATAGTGTTTATGTCATATAATATGATCTGTGTCCACACATTGTATAGTGGTATACGTCAAATAATATGATCTGTATCCACACATTGTATAGTGGTATATGTCATATAATATGATCTGTATCCACACATTGTATAGTGGTATATGTCATATAATATGATCTGTGTCCACACATTGTATAGTGGTATATGTCATATAATATGATCTGTGTCCACACATTGTATAGTGGTATACGTCATATAATATGATCTGTATCCACACATTGTATAGTGGTATACGTCATATAATATGATCTGTATCCACACTTTGTATAGTGGTATATGTCATATAATATGATCTGTGTCCACACATTTTATAGTGGTATATGTCATATAATATGATCTGTGTCCACACATTTTATAGTAGTATATGTCATATAATATGATCTGTGTCCACACATTTTATAGTGGTATATGTCATATAATATGATCTGTGTCCACACATTGTATAGTGGTATATGTCAGATCATATGTTCTGTGTCCAAACATATTAAAAGATAATCTTTTTAGACGTAAGAGATGACTACATGAGAACATCCTTCGAAGTCAGAGCGCATCTGCCTGAGAGGCAAGGAACCAACTGTCCTTTCTGTCTCCTACTATTTCTGCCGGTGTGGAGGAAGGGGTTGGGGGGGGGGGGGGGGCGCTCATGATACTTGGGCTCTAAAGTTCTAAACCCCTGTCTAGCACTTGTGATGTCTTCTCTTCTTTGTCTTTCTCTTCGGTATTTATATATCTGCTGAATATTGCCTCCCCCCCCTCCCATCCCGTTCTCCTGCCAGTTATACTTCTCCACCTGTTTGCATCTTTCCGTCTTTCCAGACGCAGGTGTTACACTGTGCTGGGGGGAGACACAGGACTCACCGCCCATGGCGAAGGCGAGTGTGACAAGCAAGACCTTTCAGTGTTGAGAACAGTCGACCACATTTAGAGCAGTGGATTTCAGGACCACTGTTGCTGTCCCATGTATTTACTCTGTTTCTTCTCAGACGTTCAGTTTCCATCCTTCTTGCAACCATTTCTCCCAGTTAATTTCATTCCGTCTCTGATTTCCCCTCTCCAAGCAATACGACATTGACATTTTATGTTGTGCCATATTTTGCCTCTCTGTTGATCCTTGTAAATTATATGATGTCCCCACCACTTTCACCACATTTTCTTTATTGTTTTGCTTCTTTCTATCTCTCTGTTTCTCTGTCTCTCTGTCTCTCTGTCTCTCTCTCTCTCTCTCTCTCTCTCTCTCTCTCTCTGTGTGTGTGTGTGTGTGTCTCTGTCTCTCTGTCTCTCTCTTGTGTCTCTCTCTTGTGTCTCTCTCTGTCTCTCTCTGTCTTTCTGTCTCTGTGTCTCGGTCTCTCTGTCTCTCTCTTCTCTTTCTCTGTCTCTCTGTCTCGGTCTCTATGTCTTTTTGTTTCTCTGTCTGTCTCGGTCTCTGTCTCTCTCTCTGTCTCTTTCTCTGTCTCTCTGTCTCAGTCTCTCTGTCTCTCCCTGTCTCTGTCTCTCCGTTTTTCTGTCTCTGTCCCTCTGTGTCTCTTTCTCTCTGCCTCTCTCTCTGTCTCGGTCTCTGTCTCTCTCTGTCTCTATCTGGGTCTATCTGTCTCGGTCTCTCTCTGTTTCTCTGTCTCCCTGTCTCTCTCTGTCTCTCCCTGTCTCTATCTCTCTGACTCTGTCTCTTTGTCTCTATGTCTCTGTCTCTGTTTCTCTGTCTCTCTCGGTCTCTCTCTGTATCTCTCCCTGTCTCCCCCTGTCTCTGATTCTTTCTGTCTCCGTCTCTCTCTGTCTCTGTCTCTCTGTCTCTCTCTCGGTCTGTCTCTGTATTTCTCCCTGTCTCTCTCTGTCTCTATCTGTGTCTCTCACTGTGTTTCTCTCTCTGTCTCTCTCTCTGTCTCTGTGTGTGTGTCTCTCTGTGTCGCTTTCTCACTGTGTCTCCCTCTCTGTCATCTCTCTCTATCCCTCTATCTCTCTCTTTCTTTCTCTGTGTCTCTCTCCCTCAGTGTCTGTGTGTGTGTGTCTCTCTGTGTGTCTCTCTCACTGTGTATCTCTCTCTATCCCTCTTTCTCTTTATATATATATATCTCTGTCTGTCTATCTTTCTCTCTCTGTCTCTCTCTGTGTCTCTCTCTGTCCCTCTCTGACTCTCTCGCTTTCTCTCGCTCTCTCTGTCTCTATCCCTCTCTGTCTCTCTATATCTCTCTATCTTTATCTCCATCTATCTATATCTATCTATCGTTGTCTCTGTCTCTCTCTGTCTCTCTCTATCTCTCTCTATCTATCTATCTCTCTGTTTCTCTTCTCTCCCTCTCTCTGTCTCTATCTTTGTGTCTTTCTCTGTCTCTCTCTATTTCTCTCTGTCTCTCTCTCTGTCTTTCTCTCGTTGACTCTCTTCTCTCTCCTTCTCTGTCTGTCTCTCTCTGTCTCTGGCGTACATTTGAGTAGATCAGAGTACATGCTCAGTTTTATCGAACCTATGTTGACGAAGTCTATCGTTCCCGGTCTTTGGTCTGAATTTGATATAGCAAGGCGAACTGACGGCCCGCAGAGGCAAGGAAAGTGGCCCGCGGATCATTTGCTATTTTACTGAAATTTATGATCTTTCTGTGCTAGGACTCGAGCCTCTGGCACGTGACCATCCCCCAGTTTCAACATGTCAACTAAGTAAACTTAGATAAATAGTTCTCTGATACGGTATGCCTCTCTAGAGAGGCGATAGCACGAGTCTTGAGGAGACAGTTTGTGGTATCCAGTCACCCTTGTGGGTTGCTTGTTTTGATTAATGCCTTGGTCACATAGATGCCGTCTACTGTGTCACATAGATGCCGTCTACTGTGTCACATAGATGCCGTCTACTGTGTCACAGAGATGCCGTCTACTGTGTCACAGAGATGCCGTCTACTGTGTCACAGAGATGCCGTCTACTGTGTCACATAGATGCCGTCTACTGTGTCACATAGATGCCGTCTACTGTGTCACAGAGATGCCGTCTACTGTGTCACATAGATGCCGTCTACTGTGTCACAATAAGAGATGTTTCTTAGGAACAATTAGCAGAGGTAAACTAGGATTGCTCCTGCATCGGAGAGCTTGAGTGAGAATGCCCAGCGTGCGGTGACTTCTATCGTAATATCATACTAGAATATATCATAACATGACGTAATATGCCATAACATGATATAATATACCATAACATCACATAACACATAGCATAAAATAATATACCCATAAAATAAATGTATGCACCATAGCTTGACAAAATATACCTATAGAATAACCTAATACAGCATAGCATGACAGAATATACCTATAGAACAACCTAATACAGCATTAAATGACAGAATATACCTAAAGAATAACCTAATACAGCATTAAATGACAGAATATGCCTATAGAATAACCTAATACAGCATAGCATGACAGAATATACCTATAGAATAACCTAATACACCATAGCATGACAAAATATACCTATAGAATAACCTAATACAGCATAGCATGACAGAATATACGTATATATTAAGCTAATACAGCATAGCATGACAGAATATACCTATAGAATAACATAATACACCATAGCATGACAGAATATACCTATAGAATAACCTAATACACCATAGCATGACAGAATATACCTATAGAATAACCTAATACACCATAGCATGACAGAATATACCTATAGAATAACATAATACACCATAGCATGACAGAATATACCTATAGAATAACGTAATACACCATAGCATGACAGAATATACCTATAGAATAACCTAATACAGCATAGCATGACAGAATATACGTATATATTAAGCTAATACAGCATAGCATGACAGAATATACCTATAGAATAACATAATACACCATAGCATGACAGAATATACCTATAGAATAACCTAATACACCATAGCATGACAGAATATACCTATAGAATAACCTAATACACCATAGCATGACAGAATATACCTATAGAATAACATAATACACCATAGCATGACAGAATATACCCATAGAATAACCTAATAGACCATAGCATGTCGAGTCCACTTAAGTAGAACTCGGATAAGTTGAATTTCGGTTAAGTCGACATGACCAGCTTAACATAATACGCCATAGCGTATTACTCACATCACACCATAATATACTATAACATGACACAGCAAAGCAATAAGAAGAAACTCCACAGGGGAGCATGTACAGCAGGGGTCTACCAATCATCAGTAGAAGTTAACCTCTCGTCGACAAATGTTTCGGCCCACGAGCTCCTATACATTTTCAAAGAGTGGGCTCACCTGAGTTCATGAAGCTCAGGGTTGGTTTCCCCTGCTGCACGAAATTACCGAAGCATAATATACTATAACATGGCACAACAAAGCATAATAGGACTAGGAAAACTAGGAAATCAACTTCTGGAGATACCAGTAATATTTTCCAACCTTTTGTGCGGCGAGGACACCAGTGACGATGATTGCTCTGAGCTCTTCATGTGCTTCTGGAGTCTTCACACAGGAGAGCTTCCATTGTGTGACCGTCTATTTATGCCTGAATGGGTCCCTGTCAAGTGGCCACAACTTGAATTCTTTAATTCTACAGATGTGTCTGTCATATCTCCGTGATATTCAATTGGTCTTTTGCCCTGGTCATACGGAGGTCAAGAACATCCATTATAGAGGCATGGGGGCTGGACACAAGACTGGTGTTAATGTTTAATATGCCAAGTTGACGTTTAATATGCCAGGTTGTCTTTGGTGGTCACAAAAATGTCTAAATCATCACATAGCTAACGGTAGGAATGTAGCCTTCTGTTGGATGACACTATACATTATCACGCGAGGGTACAATGTTGGTGGATTCCTAACATCTGCACTTAGAGAACAAAGGGTATTCTTCACTCCAACATGCTTCTGTGGATAATTGTTGTCAGTGCTAGAAAGTAGAAAACTGGAATGGTTTTGCTAAGGTTTTCACTGCCGTTACATTGTCAAAGAGTTTTCTCAAGAACACATTTGAAAGCTAAGAGATTGACAATAGGTAAGTTTGGGCATTGCCAGTATTATGTATAGAGATAAAGACAGGAAATTATGGGGCATTTCGGCTAGAAATGGGTTCAATGTGTTTTCACACTGGAGACCAAGAGGTTGCCACATTGGAATGATAGGGAAGAAAATAGTTCAACGCTGGCTGAGAAACAGTACATCCATCTATCATCCATCCATCCATCCATCCATCCGCCCGTCTGTCTGTCTGTCTGTCTGTCTGTCTGTCTGTCTGTCTGTCTGTCTGTCTGTCTGTCTGTCTGTCTGTCTGTCTGTCTGTCTGTCTGTCTGTCTGTCCGTCCGTCCGTCCGTCCGTCCGTCCGTCCGTCCGTCCGTCCGTCTGTCTGTCTGTCTGTCTGTCTGTCTGTCTGTCTGTCTGTCTGTCTGTCTGTCTGTCTGTCTGTCTGTCTGTCTGTCTGTCTGTCTGTCTGTCTCCAGCAATTCTATCTCCTCACATTATACAAGTGCCAGTTAGCACCCAGCCTATATTTCTCCAGCATAATTCACGACGTGTGCCACAATTCTGACATAATTAAAGCCATGGAGAAATAATCAACCTGTCAGTGGGTTGGGAGCCAGCTTTGCCCGGTCAGAGTACGGGTTCGTCGAATATGGAGTTTAGAAATGTCTAATATAGAGATTCATCAAATTGTTTTTCGCTTGATGGACAATCTGTCAGATCTGTTTATCGGGATGACGAGTTTCTGACGTTGTGTGTCTAACCAAGCAAGTTTTCTTTCTCTCTCTCTCTCTCTCTCTCTCTCTCTCTCTCTCTCTCTCTCTCTCTCTCTCTCTCTCTCTCTCTCTCTCTCTCTCTCTCTCTCTCTCTTTCTGTCTTTCTCGTGTTCTATCTATCTATCTATCTATCTATCTATCTATCTATCTATCTATCTATCTATCTATCTATCTATCTATCTATCTATCTATCTATCTATCTATCTATCTATCTATCTATCTATCTATCTATCTATCTATCTATCTATCTATCTATCTATCTATCTATCTATCTATCTGTCTGTCTGTCTGTCTGTCTGTCTGTCTGTCTGTCTGTCTGTCTGTCTGTCTGTCTGTCTGTCTGTCTGTCTGTCTGTCTGTCTGTCTGTCTGTCTGTCGTCTGTCTGTCTGTCTGTCTGTCTGTCTGTCTGTCTGTCTGTCTGTCTGTCTGTCTGTCTGTCTGTCTGTCTGTCTGTCTGTCTGTCTGTCTGTCTGTCTGTCTGTCTGTCTGTCCATGTCTGTCTGTCTGTCTGTCTGTTCCGTCCGTCCGTCCGTCCGTCCGTCCGTCCGTCCGTCCGTCGTCCGTCCGTCCGTCCGTCCGTCCGTCCGTCCGTCCGTCCGTCCGTCCGTCCGTCCGTCCGTCCGCCGTTCCGTCCGTCCGTCCGTCCGTCCGTCCGTCCGTCCGTCCGTCCGTCCGTCCGTCCGTCCGTCCGCCCGCCCGGCCGCCGGCCCGTTCGTCCGTCCGCCCGCCCGCCCGCCCGCCGGTCCGTCTCTCTGTCTGTCCTCGTGTCCGTTGGTTATCCTCTGTCATTCCATGTGTGTCTATGTGTCATTCTGCCTCTGGGTCTGTCATGTCCACGTTTTTGCGTGTTCCCCCTTGATATTTCTATTATATGTCTTGTTAAATGAACAAACATGCTTTATTGATCAAAGGCAATGGCTCTGTGGCAGTTGCGTGCTTGATAAGGTCAAAAATGTAAGTGTGTACCCAATTTGTGACTATTTGAAAACAAAGTTCTTCCGTTTGTCCGTCCTTAAATTCTCTCTCTCTCTCTCTCTCTCTTCTTCTCTCCCTCTCCCTGTGTGAGTGTGTATGTTTGTGTGTGTATGTGTGTGTGTGTCTCTCTCTCTCTCCCTCTCATCTCCTTTTCCCCCCGGATCGACCGTCAGACTGGCTGGCTATCAGTATGGCGATCGTCGAGTCTCCTATCTGTATAGGAGTCGCACCAGTGATCACGTAAGTAAATATATCAGTGGATACCTATGTAGGTAGGTGATTATTTTAGTGGCTAGGTAGTATTTCAAAGCATACGTATTAGGTAGGTACTATTCAAAGTAAAGGACCCTTTTCCATGCCTTTAGACGTATTGGGTATATAGGGCTAGACCTATATTTCATAGATAGACCAGTCGGTGACTAGTTAGGTAGCTAAGTAGGTTGTTAGGTAAATACTTAGGTGAGTGAGTAGTTATATAGATAGGTTCATTACTTCTATAAATTGATTTAACACACTTTTTGATCAGCTTAGTCAATCAGTTAGTTAGTCGATAGATTATCATTATCGCTCATCGAACCATTCAGTCCATAAGTGTTCAGACCCCCTCTTCAGTATCTCCCTCAGCGTGTAGCGGCTTATGACACCAGTTCTATGTTGTTTTGCTGTTCTTCTTTGGGCCCCTGTCTAGCGTGTTTGTCTGACTTCACCCCTTTTGATGTTATGTTCGTGTAGTCTCGTCATTGTTGCAGAAAGCTTAAAATTA
>CAJHNH020002075.1:0-126190 GCA_905116865.2 Candidula unifasciata
CTCGTTTCACGCAATGAGCCGTGCCCAGTTTAGAGGCCAGGCCGAGTTCACTCAACCTGACACAGAGTGCTGCGGATTTTGCGATGAACTCGGGGGGAAATACAAAAGGCTTGGGCCAAGCGGATTTGGGAGACTTGTGAGCGGACAGTTGTTGACGACGGTTGTGTGCTTATCGACAGAGAGAGACAGGACAACAGTTTACGACGAGGTAACGGTTAGGTTAGTGACGGTTAGGTACAAATAGGATATTCGTATCTAGTGTCTGTGATAGGCCGTATTTGTATTTATTGTTGTCGGCTAGCTGGTAGAGAGAGTTAAGGTCTTTGTGTAGTAGATATTACAGGTAGTATTTGTTTAAGCAGTTAATCATAGGTGACGCGCCTGGTAATGGCGATTACACTGCCCGGGCGCGCTTAGGCCATACACTTCCCGTGTATCACTGAAGTCCCGTTTGGCAATCGACGGCGGATTGATTGGCACTGAGACAATGTTAGCTAAGAGTCGTGCTCCCCTGGATCCATGGGAGCTGACCTGGGGTGATTAGTGAGTGTAAAGCTGTCATCGCCAAGGCAGCTTCGGATGGGAGCTGTTTAGCCCAGTTGAGGTATTTGTACGTCTAATGTTCATTGTATATTAAAGATAATGGTTGTACTCGGCCGGAGTGTCGCCTTGTGCGTTTGGGTAGTAGAGTCTGTCAGCTGGCCTTCCTAGCGAGCCATATAAAATAAGTAGAGTAGTTTAGGACCCTGACAACCACAGTCTGGTGAGATTTATGCAGTTGGGGGTGACGAGAGGTTCTAGCAGAAGCTCAGGGCTCAGAGGAAAGGCAAGAAGGACGTTTAATCAGAAAGCTGCTGGCACCATTAGTATCGGAACTCTTCGCTGGCTGCTGAAGATGGGGACGGAGCGCTTATGGGAATGCCCTGAGTGCTGTGACGTCGGTTCTTGAATCAAATCAAATCAAATCAGAGTTAAATGTCTTCTTCTTTTTTAGTTCCTGTTTGATTTTTTTGAATCTGTACAGTGTTCTAGTTCTTGCAGGGCTTGACATCTTTGCTCATACTGCAGTAAAGGTAATGAATTCCAGAGAAATTTGACTAAAAGGCTCAACAAAATGGGAAAAAGGAAAACGTGCACAAAACAACACAACGTAACGTTTCGGCCAGGCAGCCTTTTTCAAACACAAGTGGACTACACAAAAGAGGAATGGAGAGTATGTAGATCTCTAAGGGGTGACGTGAGCGACGTTTAAAAAATGTGATGCGGAATAAATGAAATAAAATAAAATAAACGATGGCTAAAAAATAGTCACAATACTAGGAATAAAAGAAATGCAAGTGTTAATGATACATAAAAGATATTGATAAGAAATAGAATATGGTAATAATATGAAATAAAATAAAATAATTAACATTTAAAATGTAATAAGATTAGAACTATTTAGATGAAGGTATGTTGGATATTGATACCTCTTGGACTAAGAACGCCAAGGCTGTGGATAAGGCGATTTTCCAAAGCGAGGCGGGTAGTATGATCGCCAGAGCAAGATTTTAATGCTGTGACAGATATGTCATCTTTACCGCTGTGGTCAGGGCTATTAAAATGCAGTAAAGGTAGTAAACACAAGTGTTGATAAAACATACTCATGTATGACTACAAGTTGTAACTGAATGGTTTCCACATTTCTTGATTCATTCTAACAACACCATTGCAAGCGCTATATCAACTGCTGTAGAATCTGATGAGATGTCCACTAAATATGTATTTTATTTTATTGTCAAAATCCTACGAAACATAAATCTGTGACGTCACAACAAATATAACCAAGTTCCAGTGGCAAGTTGAACGTGGTACTCGCATTTCAAACTAGCACACCAGGAACCAAATACAAGAACTTGGCTATAGGTTTAGCAGTTGTAAAGTTGTTGGTGGTAGCCGCCGTACCAGCCTAAAGTTTCGTATCAAAACGGATTAAAAAAATAAAATCTATAATGCAGACGCAACAAATAGATACTACAGTATCGCCATACCACGTCTACTCCGCTGGGCATGACAAATAATGTCTGTGTAAAACAAATATGTATATAGTATCCTTACAAAATTTGCCTCCATTTCAAGAAAAACCAGTTATAACCAAGAGCAGTGCGTTACCTAGCTTTACTACTGCGATGAACACCCAGAAGTGTGACAAATAAGGTCTGTTTTAAACAAATATGTACATAGAATCAATACAAAATTTGCCGCCATTTCTAGAAAAACCTTATGTTACAACCAAGAACAGTGCGTTACCTAACTTTACTGCTGCGCTGAACACCTGGAAATGTGATATGATTCCTTTACAAGTAGTAAACTTTTGAAAATAAAAGTGAAAGTTGCTTTACTTTTCAAAAACTCTGGGTATTTACAATGGAAAGGTGCTTAAATGTGTGAGACGCTAACTCTGTAGTCGCTGGTTGAATAAACTAATTGGGGGTGGGGCGGGGGGTATTCCCCACTGACGTCCTCTATTTAAACATATTTCCGTCCCCACCTCTCCCCCTCCTAGTAAATTATTGCGGGATGTGGGAGGCTAAATCGCCCTTTCCCCTCTGTAAGTTTTCTCAGTGGTGATGAATTTGATTAGACAGTTAAACGCTTGTTTCGTTTTCGGTCTAACGTTTCGATCTCACTGCTTAGATCTCTTTCTCTCTCTTTCTCCCATGTATTTCATTCTCTCTCTCTCACTCACCATATGTTGCTTCATTTGTAGCTCGTTCTATAGCAGGTAAGTAAGGACTGTATATTGATTACACTAAATAACAAACCTTTACAAATGGTATCGTGCGACACATTAGCTAGTATGTCGGTTGCAGTGTGAAGGTGTCGCGCGAACTGATGATATCCAATTTGGCGTTATTCAGTCAGTATTACTCAGTTTGTTTTGTTATTTTTGCTTAGAAAATTTAATAGTTGAACTAATATTAAAAATATTAAATGTTTCTTATAAAAGGTTTTCATGAGTCAGATTGTTTCGTGAAACATTCCGTTAATAATTTATGTATGTGTTCGTGTATGAAGTGAAACACATGTTTGTAAGTAGACTGAATTACGGTGTCGCGAACATAGGTGCCGGAGCCTAGAGGTCTAGGTTCTCTTGCGGCCACCCATCCTATCACACACACACACACACGCACGCAAGCATGCACGCGCGCGCACACACACACGCACTTACAAAGCGTAAGCTCTTTGTTTAAGGCGGCTTTAAATAAAAGACATAAATCGAATGATTTCACGTGACTTCAAAGAGAATAAACAACGATATCAGCCTTCCTTACCAATACTGTCGTGTCTGTGTGTGTCCAAACTCACAATAACACTAAGCTAGTGCTTTTTTTTTTTTTTTAGAGTGTATGCGTTTTCAAAGAGAACATAATTTGTTTATGGCTAGAAATCACAAGACAGGATTTTGGGGGTCAGAAAGACTTTATTTTTCTGTGTGTGTGTGGTTGGGGAGGGAGGGGGAGGGGGTTGGAAGGGTTTGAAAACAAATTCTAGCTATAGGCATGAAACGTGTTCGGATGAACGCAGAATAATAATAACAATGATAATAATAATAATAATAATAATAATAATAATAATAATAATAATAATAAGAAGAAGAAGAAGAAGAAAAAGAAGATGAAGAAGAATGACAGGAAAAGAAACAAACAAAGTCACCTTTCTTCCCTCGCTTTTACGCACCAGCTATTGCAGACTCAACAAAACATACATTAGAGATGAGTCAAACAGCTCTCTGCCAGTGTCTTCGTGCTGAACACACATCATAGAACATGTCTTGCAAGACTGTCCTCTCTTTGAGGAGCTGCGAAGCAACATAAGGTAACACCCAGTAGACCTGACGATTAAGCTTGGGTGAAACCTAAGACTTCGAGGTAATATCATAGTTTATGGCTCACAGAGATCCCTGGAGAAGAAGAAGAAGAAGAAGAAGAAGAAGAAGAAGAAGAAGAAGAAGAAGAAGAAGAAGAAGAAGAAGAAGAAGAAACTATTTAAAATATATAATATTTTTTTGCCTTTTGGCAAATTGTTGTTGTTGTTATTATTATTATTATTAGTTGAACAAAGGAAGACACAGTAGCGTAGTGGCTAGACACTCGCTCGCCAGCCCGAAGGTATAGTGTTCAAACCCACATCTGTACACATGTCTTTTAGGGTAACTCTCGACTGTGTTTAGATTTAGTACTAGCAGCTAAGGCTAGATATCGCAGATGTGATCTGACTACATTACAACTATTTTCCACAGGATTTACACTTGGGTAACACGAGCTCCGACTTGTATATAGTTACTTTCTACAACAGTGATTCTCACCCTTTCTAACGCCGCTACTCTTTAATACAGTTCCTTACAATTTTTTACGCTGCTACTTCATAACTTCAGTGAATATGAGTTTTCCGATGGTCTTTAGCGACCCCTGTAAAAGGGTCGTTCGACCCAGCTGGCATGAAAGCAATCACCTTAAAGACACAATTCTCAAGAATAACAAGTCAGCATTATAATTAGCGTAAAAATCAGTTTATCTATTATATATAAAAATCAACGTTTGTGTGTTTGTTTGCCCCCTATAGACTCAGAAACTACTGAACCAATTTAGCTGAAATTTTCAGGATATGTTTGTTTTGATACCGGATGTTGAACCATCATGGTTTGAAATTCAACCTATCACTGTTAAAGATAGGTGACAACAATTTAAGCCATAATATTCGAAACTAATATTTATAATTTTGATTTTTTGAGTGATTTTTAATTATAGCCACGTTAGAAATTGCGCATGCGCCGTGCAGCCAACAAATCCTCTAATACATAGAGTAGGTCGTGGTACAGCAAACAAGACTATATCTGTGCAGGCAGTGATTGCCACAATAACTATATAAAACACGATTTATATTTTCTGTTTTTTTTTTCAAACATCCTTCGATGAGTTGAAAAGTAGCCGATGGATTGGTAGGAAAAAAGAGGGGGGAGGGGGGGGGGTGGCATCAGGGACTACTATCTCGACGTCTGCGCAGACAGTGACTGCGACATTAACCGTGTTAGACACGTGCGATTTCTGTTTTTGTGCCGTTTCATTAATATATTTGGAATATCTGTCTATGAGTATACAATTGCTTGCTGTTTTGAGTTGTTATAATCGGGACACTGCAGTAGGGACACACATCTAAAATAGTTATGTTCTCTTTTCGTTGTTCCGATCGAGCGGTTGCTTGGTCGAATGGTTAGAACACTCGGCTCTTGAGAGGGAGACCAGGGTTCGAATCCACAGTTTTTTTTTTTTTTACTTAGGGCTAAAATAAAATCCTCACCTGCACTGTCGTGGCGACATCACTAGCCATATGGCCCTTAATGATATATGTTTAAAAAAAAAAAAAAAAAAAAAAAAAACAAGGATAGGTTTGTGGGTAAACCAGTTGATAATTAAATTTAACCATTTCACATACTTATGATTTCATTCTAAACTTTTCGATTGCATGGTTACGCTGAAATTTCATAGCTTTCCATTTATTTTCATTTGGTTTTAATTATTTCATCTGTGTTGGAATTTTAAGCTGTGCTGTTTACCATAGCGTCCATTTCCTAATTCTGGTGTATTTTTCCTGTTTTAATTGCTTTTCAATTGCTTTTTTTCCCCTCTCGACTACTTCGATGAGGGAAAGAGCAGTCGGTGAATTGGGGGGGGGGGGGGTGCAAACTGATTACTGAGAGAGCTTTAAGTCACAGTAACTGCTTTACCCACTCAAAGTAGCAGCAGCAGTAGTAGTTGTGGTTGGGCGGTTACACCGTAGTGCTCTCATGTGAAGACCGCCGGTAAGGTTATGGCATTCTTCTGTCGGGGAGCGAAATCATATATCCTAACCTGACCAGTCCGTGGCGACAGCACTAGCCATGCGGCGCCAAATCTTCTGGCTCACGACTCCCTGTCTACTCCGATGGTAAAACAGATAGCAGTGACATTATTTTAGCTACTGTGGTGGTGGTCGAGGTAGTAGTTGTACTGGTACCTGAAGGATGCGGTAAATATTACATTAGCCCCATTCACTATCTATTACAATTCCTGCTCCCAATTTAGTCCGGATGGACAGGGATGTCAATGTCAGTTACAACAAAAAGAATATCGCCAGGTGATGATTTTTCAATCCTTCGAAGAGGGAGAGAGAAGTAATCGGTGGAAGAGGGGAGGGAAGAGGGTAATGACTGAAATTTAAGAGAACTTGAAGAGCTTTACACATGATTTTTAAGTTCTCATTACTTACTTAAATTGTTTACATTTTACTAACGCTACCTTCACTATTCTAATTTTGTACGACTTACTTTGTTATTTACAAGTACAGTAGTAGCTTTACTTACGTCTCCTATAAAAATACAAACAGCTTTAGCATGTGATAACCAAATAACCACTTTTGTTACTGTGCTAATAGCACCATTTAAACGACCACTAATATAAAGACACAATTATATGGTGCGTGTTCTAAAGTTGGAAAACCAGACTATCTCTATATAAATGTGCAGAGAATGAATGCGACATTAACTATATTAGACAGGTGTGATTTCCATTGTCTTTCTTTTCCAAAAACCTTTGATGAGGGAGAGGGTAGTAGGTGGATTTAGTTGTGGGGTGGGGGGGGGGTGGGGTGGGGATCAAAGATTATCTCTATATCTGAGCAGACAATGATTGTCTTAGACACATGCGATTTCTATTTTCTTTCATTTCCTTTTAGCCAAACTAGGCCACAGCAACGCGTGGCCGGGTACAGCTAGTAGGTTTATAAAAATGTATATATAAATATCATCATAAACGTCATGAAAGTTGTAGAAGCATTATCGACATTGTAAAATGATGATAACAGTTAATCTTCTCGATTCAAAAAACACAGTGAAAATCAAAATGATGTATCGGAAAAATAATGTCCACAGATAAAACTGTTCTTCTTCTTCTGCCTTCTCTCCCCCAGTGGAGAACACACCATTAACCAATTCACGCCTAGTCGTTCTATCCTTCTCTATTTCATGCAGCTCTCCGATGAGTGGTCTCGAGGCATGGCGGTCCCGGGTTTAAGCCCTGGTAAAGGCTGGGGTTTTTTCACGTGGACCTCTAGTAATTTCACTAGTGTTTGTGATTTTGATTTATGTATGTATGTATGTATGTGTATATATATATATATATATATATATATATATATATATATATATATATATATATATATACATATATATATATACATTGTTATATAAAATATGTATATATGTATCATATAATATGTGTGTCTGTTTGTGTGTGTGTGTGTGTGTTGTGTGTTTTTAAAAAGTGTTTAACTTATTTTAAATTAAACATTGAAAACTGGATACTTTTTGGTTTGTCTTGGTACCTTTAAAAAAATTTGCTACTGTTCCTAAACAAACTTTGGCAAATTACAAGGGTCACTCATGTCGCTTATTTTACCTTGCGACAATTGGTGAACACAGAATCTCTTCCACCCTAACTTCTCAGAAGATTGTCTGGTACCCATTGCAGGCTGGGTGGCTTTAATTTCATGATCCTCAAATACTTGAGGCAACGGAACGAGAGCGCACTGTGGAAAAGACTGGGTTTCTATATAAATGTATGAAACAACACAATGTGTTCATCGGCGATCGTGTCGCAGCAGTAATAGTCGTAGTAGTAGTAACATGCGATGCCTAAGAAGAATATTTGGCATTAAGTGGTAGAACAAAATCACAAACACTGAGGTACTGGAAAGAGCAGGTACTACAACAGTCTTTTCCATGCTCAGTCTACGAAGGCTCAGGTGGCTAAGTCACACCTGGAGAATGGAGGATGGCAGAGTCCCTAAGGACATCCTTTATGGTGAATTAAAGACAGGAAGAAGATGTCGAGGCCGACCTCTACTACGTTATAAAGATGTGTGTAAGCGGGACATGAATGATACAGGTATTGAGGTGGACTCATGGGAACAAAATGCCATGGACCGTGTTGTGTGGAAAGGGCATATCAGGAAGGGAATGAGACTGAAGGAGAAATTATTGTTGAAAGGATGAGAGCTGAGCGTCTGAAAAGAAATATCGCACCGGGACTACCCCAGGGTTCTGCAAATTTACCATTGCTCTTAAATGTGTATACAAGCAAGATTGCTGATCTTGAATCACCAGGTGTTGGAAGAATATTGACATATGCCAGTGATGTTCTTGCATATAGGCAGGGGAGAGATAGGCAACGGATAGCTCACGAGCTACAAGCAACTGTAGACAAAGTGACTGACTAGTGTGCATAAATGGGTGCTGTCATCAACTCAGAAAAGGCAGCTCTGTTGTGTTACTCTCTGGACAGAAGAATTCTAAAACGTTCTCTAACGTTCCAAACCTCACAGTTAATAACAGTAACATCAAAAAAAGAATGAAAACTAAGGTACCTGGGTATATTTTTCGATAGAAGCCTGTCCTTCAGGGATCATCTGGATGCAGTTGCAGTGAAATGCCAAATAAAATAGGACTAAATGCTCTCAAGATTATTGCAGCAATGGACAAGGAACAAAGAATGTTGTTCGCAATGTTCCAGCATGTGATCCTGTCGGTGATAGATTATGGACTTGGCATACTTACCATATCAAAGAAAAAAAAAAACGTGAACGCTTACAGAATAAAGCCATGCGGGTAATTCTAGGATGTACAAGAGATACACCGCTATTATTTATGAGATATATACTTGCACTGCCTAATGTTGCAGATAGGCTCGAAGTTCTGCTAGCAAAGTCAAAGCTCAGAGTAGCTTCAGACAAGAGGCACTTCCTGCATAAAACCCTGGACAGAGCTAAGAATCACAGACAGAAAAGAGGAAAGTCTTGGATGGCGCCAGCTGAAGACATAATTGGACATGTGTGCAGGCTTGATAAATTTAGGCGAGGAGAAGTGTAGGTCAAAGTGCCCGATAAGGCTTCAGATTTGTGTAGGGTTCTAATCACTTTGGGTCGTGAGTGCAGGAAATGGCCAGCTGTTGCTGCAAAATCAGAAGCTCAACAAATTATTCATGATAAATCCCGCCTAAGTGATGTTATTGTATATACAGATGGCCCTGTGTTGAAGAGCAGACGAAGTGCATGAGAGTTCATAGCGAAGGCGAATGGACGTCGCTTGGTGCAACAAAACCTGGCATATGATATCAAAACATCTAAATACAACATCTATCTAGTAAGAGAATGAAGGTGGAGGCAGTCACTGCTTCCTTCCGCTGGCTTGAGAATCAGCTGTACACACATGTGGTCATTGTAACTGGCTCACAGAGCATGTTGAGAAAGCTGGAGACAAGCATGCTCCGTGCAGAGTGGCAAGCATCACTTTAGAGGTCCCAGGTAGTTAGCATCCTTTGGATATTTTCTCCAGGTCATGCCGATGTGTTGGGAAAGGAGCAGGCAGATAGACTGACCGGTTCTGCACCATTTGGTGGTGAACTGATGTATGACAAGCTGGATGTTGTGAGGGCCCTTTGGGAGCTAGTGAACAGTGCTGAGGAACAGATAGATCCTTACGGTCTGAGGATAATGGCGCTGCAAGGAGTTACCAGGGAATCTGACCGACGCTCAACACTTAAGGAAATGGCGAGACAAATATACAATCAGACGGGTTCTGGTGCCATTGGAATTAGAACTCTTGGTTTGCTGCTGAAGATGGGGACGAAGCGCTTATAGGAGTTCTCCGAGTGCTATGATGTCGATTCCTGATTCAAAATTCAACATCCAGTGTTGCCTTTTTTTTTTTTTTACCTGCTAGACCATTCTCTAGTTGTAAGGAATAATAGCAAACGACACTGTAGCTGTTCCCTTTGATTTTAACTCGCTGCATAAGAAAGACGGATTTTTCCCTTTAGTCCATTTCAAAAGTTGTGCCCAAATTTAAAAATCTGTAACTTAGTAACCGTTCCGTGCAGTTTGTTGACATTTGGGCATGCAACCTGCTAATAATCACGTCATCGCCATGGGAAATCTAAAACCACAAGCAAAAAATCGCGTTGATCCGCTCATGAGTTTTTGACATGAGTTAAACTTCGAGGATATGACTTTTGGAAGGAGCACGCTTCCTTTAATCGCACATACACATGTGCAATGATACAATTGTAGGCACACACCTGCCTTATCGTCTAGTTTGATTTAATTATCTGGGACACTTCCTGAACAAGGTGTGTCGTTAAATACACGCCGTGGCATTTGATAAAACACAATTTCGAGGACTCTCAACACCGTTTCAAGGAAGCGAGGATTTGTTTAATGTTGACATAGGATCTTCCGTAGATCAAGGGAAGGTGCATGCCAAGAAACTGGACAGTAACGAATGCAGGCGAGATATTAGCTATCTAATTCATCGAGTACCATGTGGTATATACAGGTACACGACTATCTATCCTATCTATCTATCTATCTATCCTATCTATTCTATCTATCCTATCTATTATATCTATCTATCTATCTATCTATCTATCTATCTATCTATCTATCTATCTATCTATCTATCTATCTATCTATCTATCTATCTATCTATCTATCTATCTATCTATCTATCTATCTATCTATCTATCTATCTATCTATCTATCTATCTATCTATCTATCTATCTATCTAGCTATCTAGCTATCTAGCTATCTATCTATCTATCTATCTATCTATCTATCTATCTATCTATCTATCTATCTATCTATCTATCTATCTATCTATCTATCTATCTATCTATCTATCTATCTATCTATCTATCTATCTATCTATCTATCTATCTATCTATCTATCTATCTATCTATCTATCTATCTATCTATCTATCTATCTATCTATCTATCTATCTATCTATCTATCTATCTATCTATCTATCTATCTGTCTGTCTATCTATCTATCTATCTATCTATCTATCTATCTATCTATCTATCTATCTATCTATCTATCTATCTATCTATCTATCTATCTATCTATCTATCTATCTATCTATCTATCTATCTATCTATCTATCTATCTATCTATCTATCTATCTATCTATCTATCTATCTATCTATCTATCTATCTATCTATCTATCTATCTATCTATCTATCTATCTATCTAATCTATCTAATCTATCTATCTATCTATCTATCTATCTATCTATCTATCTATCTATCTATCTATCTATCTATCTATCTATCTATCTATCTATCTATCTATCTATCTATCTATCTATCTATCTATCTATCTATCTATCTATCTATCTATCTATCTATCTATCTATCTATCTATCTATCTATCTATCTATCTATCTATCTATCTATCTATCTATCTATCTATCTATCTATCTATCTATCTATCTATCTATCTATCTATCTATCTATCTATCTATCTATCTATCTATCTATCTATCTATCTATCTATCTATCTATCTATCTATCTATCTATCTATCTATCTATCTATCTATCTATCTATCTATCTATCTATCTATCTATCTATCTATCTATCTATCTATCTATCTATCTATCTATCTATCTATCTATCTATCTATCTATCTATCTATCTATCTATCTATCTATCTATCTATCTATCTATCTATCTATCTATCTATCTATCTATCTATCTATCTATCTATCTATCTATCTATCTATCTATCTATCTATCTATCTATCTATCTATCTATCTATCTTATTTTACCCCACCAGGACATCACAAAAGCGATAAACACCCGATGGCACAAAGTGCCACCATGTGGATGAGGATCACCCGTAGAGAGGTTCAGTCATAAGACCATATTTATGGCCGGGCTATATTGCGGCCTCTGGCAAGAGCCAGAGTAGGGCTTCAAATAACGAAAAATTGCATCCCACAAAGGGATGACAGGATTAGGTACACGACTAGTACCCTAGAGCTAAAGGTTGGGATGAGGGTCACATGAACAAGGGAGATACAATGAATGCACATGCAAAACTCAAGGCCCTAAAACAAAGCTAAAGACCAGAAATGGGGGAACAACCAGGAATTTCCATCTGAGTTTCCAGTCGATAAATGTAAAGAAACAAACAACATGCCAGGTCTTTCAGCCGGTGAACAAAGAAGAAGACGAAGAAGGAGATAACACATCTGTTTTCAATAACTGCAGATAGTGGAACCATTTAAATGTAGTGAATCCAGTAATTATAAAATACAAACACATGCCTGAACTAAAATTTCATATATTTTTATAACTGTACATGTTCAGTGGTCAATCAAACAGACTCTCAAATGTCATGTGAGTACTATATTAACACCAAATGGCACAGAATCACGTTGGTTCCATTAGTTTAAAGCAAAAATCGTCACACACACACACACACACACACACACACACACACGCGCACACACACGCATGCACGCACGCACACACGCCACACATACGCCACACACACGCCACACACACGCCACACACACACACACACACGCCACACACACGCCACACACACACACACATATATATATATATATATATATACACACACATATATATATTTATACACGTAAAACTTTGCCAATGTAATACAATAAGTTAGTCTACTAAAACATGAGATATTCTAGGAAAATTGTGACAACCAGGAATACCAAGGGTATTAGAATAAAAGGTACAGATGCTGTCTAAGACAGAAACAAACATAAATTTAGATCCAAAAAAAAATTATGCAATATTCTGTATGAAGTCTACAAATTATTATTTGCGCCTTTTTCTTAAAGGAGGGGGGGGGGGCGCCGTCGTGTAGCGGCTAGACGCTCGGCTGCAGATCGGAAGGTCGTGGGTTCAGATCCTCACCGAGCAGGGCTTTTATGAAACATGACTTTGGCTCTCAGGTCGACCCAGGCTTAAATAGCTATTAGGTTACTTTCTGGGGCATAAAGGCGGCCGTTGTGGTGCTGTCTACATCACCCATCAAATGCCGATTATTCAGTAAAATTTGGGTCTAGTCCTATATGTTCACTTCATCTAAGGAGTGGAAAAGAGTCCTTTATCTTACTGAACACAAACAAAATGTGACTGGAAAACTCAATGGACTGGACAACAAAGTTTCTAAACAACAAAGGTCCGCATAAAACCAAGAAATTCGTAATGGAAGCAAAATGCAAAATACAGGACCTACAAGTCTACATTACGGAACGAAAAAAGCAATCACTTCTCGGTGTTTTGGCTAAGATCAAAGTGTAGCTTTGCAGCTCTTGTTTGGCCAAAAGGACAGGGATCGGTCACAAACCTAGTCACAGGTGAAACCCAAATGGCATGAGCCATTTCATAAAAAATCCTGCCGTGCAGTTTCCCCGTTCAGCCTGGATTACCGACGTAATTTCCTTCGGGTAGTTGGGCGGCAAACAAACGCAGAAAATATAATGAGAAATGTCAAAAATGACCAGACTTGTGAAGTTATGATCCGCTCTAAATTGGTGGCAACCCTATTCCGGAACTTCGCTACGCAGATGACACAGTCCTCCTTTCGAACAGCGTAAAGGATATAGACAATTTAATATTGTCTGTCCAAAAGCACAGTGAAGATCAAAATCTGTTCTTGAATTTAAAGAAAACCAAAATAATGTCCACATATAAAACTGGCTGCCACCCAAAAATAACAATAAATGATAAAGACATTGAAAATGTCACAAACTTTGAATATCTAGGCTCTATAATAAACAGCAATGGAGATGTTTGCCAGAAATTAAAAGGTGGATGGCCACTGCAATGTAAAGATTGAACAGCCCTAAAAGTCTTTGGTTAAGCACCAGCAAGAAGATAAAAATTAGAATTTTGAGAGCATGCATCTTCCCTGTGGCTACATACGGATGTGAGTCGTGGACTATCTCTCAGTCCTTAAGAAAGAGAATAGGGGCTTTTGAGCTGAAATATCACAGACAGATTCTCAGAATATCTTGGACAAAGAAGAGGAGAAATACTGACATCTTGAAAGATCTGAACATCAAAGAAGATTAATAAACAGCAACCTGTCTCGAAAGCTGAAATATTTTGGTCATATCAAGTGCCACGACGGATTGGACAAAAATATAGTAGAGGACATGGTACCAGGAAGGAGGGGCAGAGGCCGACCGACACGAAGATGGGCACAGGATATAAGTGACTCCTTGAGCATGAAAGTACATGAGGCGGGAGAACTGGCGAGAGACTAAGTTTCTTTCAGGCAGACTGTGATGAGAGCGACGTTCAGCAAAGGACCTCCTACATGATGATGAGTTTTGCGGCGCCAGGCGTATGGACTCCGTCAGGACATCCCCTGCCTCTTCCCTAGCAAGCATTCTCTACTAAGGTGACCGGTTACTTCCTGCTCAATAACAACTTCAACATATGGATTTTTCATTTTCATTTAATAAGAATTGTCGCTGGAGCTGCCGAGCACGTGCTTTGCGCTTGACGTCATATTCAGCAAGCAGCGAAGAGAGAGTGAATAGGAGAAAACGAGGAAATGGGGAGAGAAGAAAGCAGAGAAATAGAAGGGCAGGAGCCATGAGATTTAGGAGAAAAACAGAACGGCTGGGGTTCAGTCATGTGTAAGTGTGTTTTTGGAACTGTCGCAGTGCCATACTAAAGATGCTAATTTACGACTTTCATGTAATCATGCTTCAAGAGCTGAATGCAGACAGATATCATTGCCCTGGGTATGTCAGCTATGTAAACCCTGCTGGGCATCCTGGTTGATATGGGCAGTGTCGGCTGGTGAAGAAGGGATTTAAACTTGTGATGCTTGATCTGAGTCTCTGGAACAATAATGCTAGAGAGGTGCAGGGAATACAGATGGAGATTGGTAGCCTTCGTTGGAACATAATTAATGTATATGCGGCCCATGGCTCTTTGGTTACAAAACAACAGTGAGACTGGCTGAAAGACCTGGAGGGGATTCCTGGTAACAGGCTCCTCATTTGTGGGAATTTCAATGTACTGAACAATGAATGGGACAGTACCGAGGAAAACCGACTGGGAGTTGCCCTTGCTGACGCCATGGTTGATTCAGATCTTGTCTGTTTAAATGATGGGACCCCAACTAGAATTGCAATGAGGTCCGGCGATATAGACACGACTATTGACCTGGCTCTGGTTACCCAGTCAGCAGTACTGGACACCAAAAGACTGTCCTGTGCGATCATGGAAGTGATCATTTGCCATGTGCGGTATTGATTTCCAAATCCAGTAAAGTCAAGGCTTCAAGAGCTCATAGGCCTTTCAAGTATGAGCGGACTAACACTCTTCTTGGACTTTTCCGACAGAGGGCATGTAAGAGGACCGGCAGATCTACTTTTGTGCAGCCTCCACGGTGGACATCAGAGGTTGAACAGGCATGGAATTTAAAGAGGGCTTCAGTAAAGCGTTTAAAGAAAGCGCGACAGACAGCCCTAAGCTCACAGGAGGAGTTGGAGTGTGTGGAAAAAGATCAGACGGATAAAGTACACGTGCTGTGCGGCAAAGGCCAACAAATGCGAAATGGGAGCATTTTATTTATAAGAAAACCAGCGAAAAGACACTGGGAAAGTTTTGGAAACTACATAGGCAGATGCTCAAGAAAGATCGTCTCAGCGTAGTAGGAGCAATTTATAGAGATGACGGTATGCTATTAACTACAGACAAAGAGAAAAGAAGGGGGAAAAAGGGGGGGGGGGGCTTTCCTGAAGAGGTTAATTTCACAGAGAGACCACAGTGATGGAGATAGAGTTAGAAAAGATCTGGCAGCCATCTTAAAGAATAAACATTATGAAGACATCATACAGGTGGAAGATGTAAAACATGTCATGAAAAAGGCGAAAGACACTGCACCCGGGCCCGATGGGGTTAGATATTCCCCCATGAAAGACATGAGTGATGCAAACCAGAACATTAGGACAGCTTCAGTCCCAGAAGAGTGGATGCACAGCTACCTGATTCCACTTCCCAAGCCTGGCATGAATCATTCAACACTCGGCGGCTTTAGGATGATAACCATACAAAACACCTTTGGTAAAGTGCTAGAGAAGATAGTGGCGTGTAAGCTACAAGAAATTTTGGAACAGAGAAATCTGCTTCCACGAGGATTGTGAAGTTACAGGCCGGGGAAGGACACATGGTCAAATGCAGCCACTTTTGCCTTTGATACCTTCGAAGGTTTCCAGAACAGAGTCAGATACAGTATCTTTATAAAAGCGCTTATGGAGAAGGGAGTATGTCCTTGGTTGGTGAACTGGATAGCAGCCGGTTTTTATACTCGCCGGGTAGCTCTCCGCCTAGGTTCGTGGACATCTGAACCATGTATTATAGCTCCAGGACTGCCACAGGGATCTGCAGTTTCACCTGTACTATCCAATGTTTTAACCAGCAAGATTGCCTGCATGGAAACACCTGGAGTTGGTAGAATATTGACATTTGCAGATCATGTTCTTGTATATAGGAGGGGGAGAGATCGGAATCAAATAGTTGAAGAGTTACAGGCATCAGTAGATAAGGTGATCGACTGGTGACCAGAGATAAGTGCTGTAATCAACCCAGAAAAGGCAACCGTCCTGTAGTGTTCTTTGGATAACAGGATTGTTAGAGCTGATGTTCTCAGACTAAAAAAAAAAAAAAAAATGGCAGGGACATCAAAAGAGACAGCAGACTGCGGTACCTGGGAATCACCTTTGACAGAAGTCTGTCTTTCAGAGATCACATAGAGGGAGTTGTGACAAGGGCTCAAAAAGGTCTAAATCTGAGTCAGCTAGAGAAACTGGAGCGCATACAGAATGAAGCTATGGGGCTGATCCTGGGTTGTACAAGAGACACCACGATTGTGTGCATGCGATACATCCTTGCATTGCCGACTAATGCAGATAGACTAAAGGTTCTGCAAGCTAAGTCATACTTCATAGTAGCACCCTCTGTGTGAAGCTTTGGCTGCAGGCAAGGGTCAGAGGCTGAAAACGGGAAAATCGTGGATGGCTCAAGCAGAAGACACAATAAGAGGAGAGAAGTGAGTCAGAGTTCCAGCGAGAAAGTCTGGCCTGTGAAAAATAATGATCACATTGGGACAGATATGCAGAGAGTGGCCAGCGGGTGCTACGGAAGTTGGTCCAACAGTTGATTCACGACAATTCACGCCCAGGTGATCTGATTATTTATACAGATGCTTCGGTGCTGAGAGGAAAGAGAAATGCCTGGTTGTTCGTAGCGATAGCCAATGGACAATCTTTAGTGCAAAACAGCCTAGCATATGACACCACAACATCTGGCAGGAGAATGATGGAGGCGGTCACTGCAGCTCTCCGGTGGCTAGAGAACAAGATGCATACACGTGTCGTAATTGTAACAGACTCTGAAAGCATGCTGAAAAATGTGAAGACAGGGATGCTTCGAGCAGAGTGGCAAGCTTCCCTGGAAAAGTCACGGGTGGTGAGCATGCTTTGGATCTTTTCTCCAGGCTATGCCGGCGTGGTGGGTAATGAACAGGCAGATATATTAGCTGGATCTGCACCATATGGTAAGGCAGATGTGGTCAAGGCTCTTTGGGAACAAGCAAGGGAATCAGTAGAGAAGGAAGATTATTATGGCCTGGAGAGAACGAGGCACCTGGGTGTAACCAGAGGGTCTAGCAGGCTGACTAGACTCAGAGGAAAGGCAGGACGAACATTTAACCAGATTGTGACTGGTACCATCAGTATTGGAACACTGCGCTGACTGCTGTAGATGAGGACGGAGCATGCAAGGGATTGCCCCGAGTGCTGTGATGTCAATTCTTGATTCAACTCAACTCAACTCAAAACATTTCAAGCGCTCCATGTTCTTTAAAGTGACACAAGTATTATAATTAAAATTATACAATGAACTAAAATGGGAGGGGGTGGGGGGGATTAGACATTTTGGAAATTTAAAAAGGCAATGTAACAACTACGTGTGGCTAGAAAGTTTTCATCAATGTTTCTGCCTTGTGAGCAATCAACATTTGCACAATGTGTTTTTCATAAACAAAATGTTGAACTAATTAAATATAAAATGTCCTTTAAAAACTTACAAATCAGAGAGTTACCTGGCAGAGTTTGAAGTATGACAAAGTCTGTGGTAGAAAAAGAAGAGGAAAACATAAAGAAATGACTCTAAAGGATCTTAAATCGTGGTATGGACACATTTAAAAAAAAAAAACTGAACCAGCACATCAATGAGCGAGATTTGCGGAAAAACATGAACATCTATGACATCTGGTTAGGCGCACGATGGTGACAGCCAGTCAGATTATCAACAAATTATTACAGTCAAGGACGTTTGTGTTCTTTACAATATATCTAATTATGAGAGCAGTCTTTGAGGTCTGAAAAGACTAATAAAGCCGGTTACTATATCAGATAGGAAGGACCACACGCTGCTTCCTTGACACCTTGATTCAAATTTGTTTATATCTTGCTGATGCTTTTCTAATTTAGCTTTCATTTCTGCAAAGTATTTATTTATTTGTTCAATGCGTATTTTAGTTTCTAGCACCTCTCTTTTAATTTCCGCTACCTCTCTTTTAATTTCTGTAACCTCTCTTTTAATTTCTGGCACCTCTTTTTCAAGATTGTTTAAACGAGTATCTTGCTTGAGTTGTGTCAACATCAGCTGGCGAATATCACCTTCAATTCTTCGAATATCATCTTCAGTCTTCTTAAGTCTGGCATCATAGCGACTTTCGTGATTGTGGGCATCATCTTCAATCTTCTTAAGTCTGGCATCATAGCGACTCTTTTGATTGTGGATATCATCTTCAATCTTCTTAAGTCTGTTATCAAAGCGACTCTCGTGATTGTGGGCATCATCTTCAATCTTCTTAAGCCTGGCATCATAGCGACTCTTTTGATTGTGGGCATCATCTTCAATCTTCTTAAGTCTGGTATCAAAGCGACTTTCGTGATTGTGGGCATCATCTTCAATCTTCTTAAGTCTGGCATCATAGCGACTCCTAGAATTGTCAATCAGAACATACATAACTAAGGACAAGACTACAGTCATAAGATATTCTGTTAACTGCATTTTTCTTGGTAACCCAGCTATAATCTGGTGCAGATGACACACGCTGTTCAAATGAAACTCTAAGCTCACATGCAATGTATGTGCAACAAGCAGCTGGCTCAGAAAAAAAGACGATGAAGCAGCTTGGGCAGATGTAGATTGTTTTTCTGTAGATGCAAATATCATGGATTGAAAAATCAGAACAGCTGGGATATGAGGTTCTTGTAATTTAAAATGCATGAGAAAAAAATTTTTTTTTTTGTCGGGTGGAGGAGAAAGAAATCAATCGTTAATCAACCTTGCTTTACAAATAGCTCTGTGAGTTCATACCGTTGACCAAAACCACAAGCGCATTTTTTTTTTTACCTAAACAGTGGGCAGAATAAATCAAACTGTGAAATGTCAAAGACTATATTGACGATTTCACTATTCTTTAAGCCGCAGAGCCGCATTAAATGTAAATAACATTTTATGCATTAGGTCAAATTACAAAAAAAATTTCAATTTTCGCTAATGCAACATCTGCTGCGTAGAATATGTACATCTGATATACGTGGCTGTAAAATGTTTCTTAGAGATGAAAACTGCAATATATATATTTTATTTTTGCTCTTCGGTTTATGGTTACAGAAAATACCTATATTTCTGGTGCTTCATTGTCGGCAGCAGCGTCTTGTTAGATCAGCGGCGATGTAGATACCGAAAGATATGCCTACTACATGACTGTGTGGTAATTTTTGGCAGACTACCTGACAGACCATAGATTTAAAAAAACTAACAAATAACAAATGTTAGAGTTTGTTAATTTTCCAGTGAAGATTCGCATTAATTTCTTCACTGATTTAGTCCCAGCTGATTTTGCTTGTATCCGCCGAAGGTCAGTCTATGATATAAGCACAATTCTTCTTCGTCTCCTCCTTCTTCTTCTCTTTGTTTTGCCTTTATCTTTCTTCGGGTCAGAGCTGACATTGATATCTGACTGATGTTCAAACACAACAGGACCGTACGACGAGCGATAAACATCTGGTGACATAAACTGCCACCATTCGTAAGAGAAGCACTTGGACACAAGTCTCAGAAATCCTATTCAACCGTGAGGTTATATTAGGGCCCTGACAATAGCCTGTGCGAGGCTTCAGACTAATTAGAAATTTCTTCCCGTATCGGGAAGAATATATGGATAAATAAATAGTTATGACTGTTGAAAGTATTGTCCATATACTAACAAGCGAGCGCGCGCGCGCGCACACACACCCACACCAGAGACACATACACACAGAGTTTGTGTCCCTTGGAGTTCAAGTACGGTCGGCTCTAAGTAAAACTGTCGAAACTAATGCAGAACGGTCCACTAATAAATCGCTTGCAGCTGGGATCTACCTCGGCACCCCGGCATTACAAAGCGAGTTGGCAATGGCTAGACCATAGACGCCGACTGTTGT
The DNA here is from genome assembly GCA_905116865.2 of Candidula unifasciata. Taxonomy (NCBI): domain Eukaryota; kingdom Metazoa; phylum Mollusca; class Gastropoda; order Stylommatophora; family Geomitridae; genus Candidula; species Candidula unifasciata. Next base: position 20,422 of record CAJHNH020002075.1, read on the forward strand.
TGACTACAAGGGGAAAACATGTATAATATCCCTATCCGGTTCTCTTCTAGAATGACCAACTATCAATAGTCGTGCCGATACAGAGAAAACAACGCCCAGCGGTAAGGGAGAGGTGGGTGGGTGGATGACGCCCTATACATATTTTCTAGGCCAGTCCAAAAAAAAATGATGGGGGGGGGGGGGGGGGAGAGAGGGGTAATCCAGGTGACTGCTCCTACTGTAATCAACGATCATGACACAGTTCATATCAGTCTTCTTGTTCCGTGATTGGCACACGCTACGTTGTTGTTTACAGCTAGGCAGTAATATCTGTGCATTTAAGCCCAACATATCTGATTTAAGCAAATACTTCATTATTGATTATAATTCATAACATGCTTTTTTTTTTTAAAGTGGGTCTAACCCCTCCCCTCCCCATACCAATGAACAAAAAAAAAAAAACAAAAAAAAAAAAAAAGCGTAGGAAAGAAAAAAAAGGGGCGGGGGGGGGGGGGGGGGTTGTTTGAACCCACGAAGGAATGAGGGTCTGGAATATAATTAGTTTTTGTGCAGAAAAAAAACCCAACTAATTAATACTAAACAGAATACATTTTAATGAAATATCTGTGACAGAGGCCCTGGCCACACAAACAGGTACTGGGGTGGCTAAGAGCCAAGTCGCCATCACTGGCTACACAAACAGGTACTGGGTGGTTAAGAGCCAAGTCACCATCACTGGCTACACAAACAGGTACTGGGGTGGCTAACAGCCACGTCACCATCACTGGCTACACAAACAGGTACTGGGGTGGCTAACAGCCACGTCACCATCACTGGCTACACAAACAGGTACTGGGGTGGCTAACAGACACGTCACCATCACTGGCTAAACAAACAGGTACTGGGGTGGCTAACAGCCACGTCACCATCACTGGCTATGACAAATAGATACCATTAGTATCGGAACTCTTCGCTGGCTGCTGAAGATGGGGACGGAGCGCTTATGGGAATGCCCCGAGTGCTGTGATGTCGGTTTTTGAATCAAATCAAATCAAATCATGACAAATAGATGTCTAGTTTAACAGTGTACCTTGTCAACAAAGTAAAGGACCCCTTTTCTACGCCCTCACTCGTAGTGGGCATGTAGGGCTAGACCTATATTTCATAGACCGAAGAGCACTTGGTCTGTTATGTGGTCAGCATCACCCCGGTCGCCTTTACTTCCCAGGTTTGTACCAGATACTCACCCAGGGCTGGGTTGACCTGGGAGCCAAGGTCATTTTTGAAAATAGTCCGGCCTCCGTCAGGACACGAACTCACGACTTCCCGATCCGCAGGTAAGCGTCTAGCCGCAAGACCACGGCGGCTCCCATTATGGATATATATTCTTAGACGCATATTTTTTACAGACCAATCGGCACTCGGTGGGTGGTGTGGTCTATATCGAGCCCACCGTCTTTACTTCCCAGGACTTTTCCTGGTATCCATTTAAGGCTAGGTCTATCTGGTAGTCAAGCTCCGTTAGGATTTGAACCCATGACCTTTGGATAGTGTACCTGGAATAATAAAACATTCAACCACAATTAAAAGAAACAGGGCAAGTTACAACATACACCAGTACATTACCCAACTTTACTGTTGCGATGAACATCTACAACTGCCTTGAAAAGTGCAATAAACTCTGTGCATATCAATCTTTCAAACTGAAACTGAAAGTCGCTAATACATTACATAATCTTGGGCGTGTCTGCAATTGAATTGTTTACTTTAAAGTAAGAGAAACTGGTGCTCACTGGTTGACTATTTTTTAGGAAGTGATAGTATTCTTGGAATAGTCCATTTGTCGGGTGGGTTGTGTGGTAGGGACCCTGCATGAAACGCGCACGCAGAGCTACCCACCAACCAATCCCACGGGCGTTACCCGGCCGCCAGCTGTCACACTAGGTAACTTACCCTGTATCTATTGATTACGCCTTACACGTTGATTGTTTCCGAAGGTGGTATCAAGAGCTGACCCTTTAGTTGGCAATGCATTGTTCTGTGTCTTCTTTCCCTTATAGGGGTATACAACGATGATAACAAATGCTTGGACTGGTCCTGCAATGTCCTGTTTAGGATATCTGGCTGATTATATATGCATAAGCACCTGAACCTGGTGGCTTAGGCACCTTGACCTTGAGGCTGTTAGACTCATACTCATCTGCACAAAAGACATCTCGATTCGTGATGTAATCTAGGGCCACCAGATACAAAGTTGCATAGGTAGAGGCATGCATGAAAATGTCAGTAAACATCAATCACCCACTGCACAATGCTACTGGTGACGTAAAAGGCACGAATGCATGTTGCAGACAAAGCTGCTACCTTGTATGGTTACGACACAGGCAAACTGGCCGTTGGAAAGGCGATGGTTATTTCCTCAACAAAGTGAATACAAAATCGAACAAGCACCACAAACATGCCAACTATTGTGCGGACAATGATCCTCATGTACCAGGTCCTTTGCAGAATTTCGCTCTCATCACGGTGTGCATGAAAGAAACTCGGTCTCTCGCTTTCATATTCAAGGAGTCACTCATATACCGTGCCTATCTTCGTGCTGGTTGGCCCCTGCCCTTCCTTCTTGGTAGCATGCCTTTTGCTAGTATTTGTATGTGCTGACTATACGTGAAGGGGAGTAGACCACAAGACCATTTGAATAGACTTAAGTTTAAGGTGCAAAAGATAAAACATGAAAATAAATACTACTAAAACTATAATGTAGCTCAACAAAATTCCTACATGTCGGTTGAATTTGTACTTGTGTAAAGCAAGTTAAAGAATTTAAATATCTATGAAGTATATTCTCGAAAGACGGAAGATTAGATCGGGAAATATAAACAACACCTGTGAAATGAGATCCCTGAGAAAAGCCGCCAACTTAACCATCTGAGACAAAGTTATAAATGAGATTATCAAAAAAAAAAAAAAAAAAAAAAACAAACTGTAGGAACAAAACCATGCAGCAGATTCATTGAGAAACAGAAGATCAAATGTTTGGTCATTTAGTAATAATGCAGCCAGAACTACTAACGCAGGCGATACGCATGAAAAGATCTGAAGTGAAATCAAGAGGCCGCCCTAGGAGAAAATGGATTGATGACATTAAAGAGCTTCTACATCGACATGTGATGACAATAGCCATTGTTTCCCATCAAGCAATGGATCGCAAACTGTTTCTCCTCACAATACTTAACGGCAGAAGTGGAAATTGATGATGATGATGACTATACATGTTTCATTTCTATCCACTAGCACTGGCCATATACCACACTTTAAGAACTCTTCGCAGTTTGAAAATGACATTTTTGTTTTGAAAAGCCTACTCATAATTTGGGGCTTAATACATCATTCCACGGATGATTGTATAGTGCAGAGATTCTCAAACTGGGTGCATGTGACACCCTGTGGTGCCGCTAGCGTATGCCAGTGGTGCAGCAGTAGTAATCAAGGAAAGTCGGCTAAACATTGTAAAATTATTAAAGAAGGCACGCAGATACTTAAGAGCTTAAATTTAAGTTGTCTCCCCTCGCCACTGTCGACAAGAGTTTACTGTTTGTTTCACACTCCGCCGTGTTTCACACTCCGCCGTGTTTCACACTCCGCCGTGTTTCACACTCCGCCGTGTTTCACACTCTGCCGTGTTTCACACTCCGCCGTGTTTCACACTCAGCGGTGTTTCACACTCAGCCGTGTTTTACACTCAGCCGTGTTTCACACTCAGCCGTGTTTCACACTCCGCCGTGTTTCATACTCAACCGTGTTTCACACTCAGCCATGTTTCACACTGCATAAAATGCCAACAGTTACGCTAAGAATTGTCCTTGTATTTATCTCGAGGTGCGACCGATCCTCTACCTGACTTAGTTAAAGTGCAGTCTATAGTTAAAGTTATGGTTACATTGTCTTAGCAGACACCGGCGAGCCTAAGCCATCCAAGTAGGTCTGCCTCAATTCGCGGAAAGGCAACTCACCAAAAAAAAAAAAAAAAATCCAAGGAAAACTAAGAAAACATCACCCTAGCTACCACATTTTTTGTTTGCCTTTGTTTCGGTTAGGAACGAAAAGGCACCGGAAGGGCCATACGTTAAATGCCATAGAAGTGTTGCTAACGGCTGATTGGTTCCGTCTAAATTACAGAGACATCTGGAATGCAATCTTTCTGATTTAGTACATTAAGGATAAGAGATCTTCAAACTCAGCGCTTTGTCTCTTCAGGAAGGGTCATCCACGATGGTGAAAATAAAAAAAAAAAAAAAATGCATCTAAACAGTTTCGTTCATCGCATTAAAGACAAATGAACATTATATTTGCACGTTTTTTCTTCTTTCCCTAAGTATTTAACTACTGGAGGTAAATTTGTCTACAAAAACCACACAATAGCCAGGAACTGTTGTTGTTGGTTCTTCAACGTCCTGTAAAGGATACGCAACTAACACCTAAGTATTTAACCGTTTTAAGGGTAGGTGTGCTGCGAAAACTGTTTAGCCTGACAAGGCTACGACGGCGGAAAATGTTTGAGAACCTCTGTTTTAGTGTTTCAGTAGTTGATAGCAATCGTTTTCAACATTTTTCAGGTAGCGCCCCAGTAAATATTTGGCAAGACATTTACGCCCACAATTTCAAAAGTTGCTTGATTCCCCCCCCCCCCCCACCCCCGGTCACCTCCACCCTCCTCATTCCTACAACTTGGTTGCAGCCCTAGTAGGCGCTCTCACACGTTGAAAACCGCTGGTTCATACAAAGCAAGTGTTCATGATTTCATTTCTGTAGATCTTTTCGTTAGCTTGCTATTGACATTGGTTAAATAGCCCTTTCCTGGCATAAGGGAGTCAATATCGAAGATGAAAATTTCCACCACCCCCATCTAATATATCAAAGCTAGGAAAATGTCAACACAAAGGACGACTTTAGCAATCCAAGAGACACCCCTCATATATTTGCACATATAAAACACACACTGTGTAAATTCTTACTATAGGCATGTGATCTCATCTTAAAGTGCTTTTAACAGGGGTTTGTCGAGTGGTAAGAACGCTTGATTATCATTTTGGAGAGCCAGATTCAAACCACGGTATCCCCTAGTGGGTTCCTGGGGCCATTGTTGGGCGGGGAGGGGTAAGGGGGTGGAATACACACACGCTACCCCATCCCCTTAAAAAAATATCATAAAAGTAGACTAATGAGGGGTGCTTGCTTCGAAGTCAGAGTACATCTTGTTCTAAACCACTCGGTTGGGATTGCAATGGAAGGACGATCTCGCCGAAACTGTTCGTTATGGCCATGCAGGTCATGTTAGACGGGGCTGCCGGCTACGGACAAGGCTTTCAGAGGAGCACCACCTTGTCTGACAGATGTGGCTCTGTATTGTAAGTAGGACAAGCTGGTACTCCCGCTCAAATCAATAACTGAAGAGTTTAAAGTTGGCAAAGTAAGACTCGCGATGATGCTGCTCGAGTCTTCAGACCCCACAGTGCCAGTTGTCCAGTCTAAAGACGGGGACAAAATGAAGAAAAAAAAAAAACCACACACATATATATATATTTATATACATTAACCTAACCTCCCTGAAACACCAACCTACCCTTTTTCATGTGAATTTATATAGGTGAATTTATCACTCTAAAACCTTACAAAATGTCTTCCTGTCCGTTACTCTGCGTGTATGTGTGTGCGCGCGCGCATGCACAAACACACAGACACTTATCCACGCACGCACACACACAAAAACACACCCGTATATATATACACACACACACACACATATATATATATATATATATATATATATATATATATATATATGTATATATATATATATTTGTATACACCAACCTACCTTCCTCAAACACCAAACCAACCCTCCCTCATGTGTATGAGGGAGGGTAGGTGGTGTATACAAACATATATACTAGGGCTGTACCGAATAGTAATTTTCACTATTCGGCCGAATACGAATAGTGGGACCAACTATTCGGCCGAATACGAATACGAATAGTGTATCAACATCATCAGGTGCCTTGCCGACTGGCGTGGGTGATCATGCCTCTCCACAATCTGCTCTCCTGCAGCATGTATCAGTTCGTGTGCTGACGCACATCTATGCCATGCAACAAGACTGTCAAGAATCTTATGTCTTTGTCTTCCTCTAACCCTCCTTCCACAGATCTTTCCAGTGGTCACCAAATGTTCCATTTTCCCTCTTCTCATAACATTGCTGAAAAATGACGACTGTCTCCTTCTGATATCTGTGATTAGTTGTCTTCGGGCTCCCGCCTCTTTCAAAACCATCGTTCGCTTGGCCGTTCGTTCAATGTAGTTTAAACGCACATTCATATTCTTGTTAGCAATATCTTCAAATTTGATTTGGGCGAAGACACCCTGAAAGAACGAAAAATGCATGATCTCTCTCCCTCTCTCTCTCTCTCTCTCTCTCTCTCTCTCTCTCTCTCTCTGTCTCTCTCTCTCTCTCTCTCTCTCACACACACACAGACACACACTCACACACATACACTGCGGTTGGCATTTAATGCAGTTTGTACCACTTAACCGGGTCGCAGTTTTTCCCGCTACGACAGACTTAGGCAACAGCAACTATTGTGCTTATGAGAGAGTTATTTCAGAAACGGGAGTATGGTAACCACTATTCGTATTCGGCACGACCGCAACTATTCGGCCGAATACCGAATAGTTATTAGGTCCACTATTCGGCCCCGAAGCGAATACGAAGCGAATATTCGGTACAGCCCTAATATATACATATGTGTCTGTGTGTTCGTGCATGCGTGCGCATAGTCTAAGTTTCAAACCCATATCTATAGCCATGTCTCTTATTGAAACTCTCGACTGTGTTTAGATTTAGTACTGGTAATTAAAGCTGGATACAGCAGATATAATTTGACTACATTACAACATTTTTCACAGGGAGTTACACGTTGGTAGCTCTAGCACCGACTGGTATCTACTTGCTATCTACAAGATGCTACTGGCATAAAACAACCACCGTATACACACAATTCCCAAGAAAAAAAAATAAAATATAATTGGTGTAAAAATCCAGTTTATATATCTATTGAAATTTCTTCGTAAACGACATGACGAGTGTAGAAACATATTATAAACGATGTAAAATAATGGCAACAGCTAATATCGAACATTAAACACAGTGAAAATCGAAATCTGTTTTAGAAAAAAAATAATGTTCACAGATAAAACTATTCTTCTTCTTCTGCCTTCTATCCCAAAAGCGCTTAAACAACTCGTTCTTTCTTTCCTTCTCTATCCCATGCAACTCTCCCCATGTCAGCCCCCATCTTTTTTAAACGTCACTCTACCTTCCTTTTCCATGTTTTTTTTGGTCTTCCTTTACTTCGACGCCACTGTGGATTTCAGTGCAAAGTCATTCTAGTTATACTGTTCTTATGTTTTCTCTTCGTGTGTCCAATCCAACGATATCGTCTTTTCTTCATTTATTGGTCCAATAGAATTTATTTAGTTTTTTCCCAAATATCTACATTAGTGATTCTATCATACTTTAACTCCCATTATTCTGTTCAGGCACCAGTAAATGAATGTCTGTATTTTATTAGTGATTACGTTAGTTGTTTTCCGTTTTCCGCTTAATACAACAGTACTCATCTAACATTAGAATTACCAATTTTTAGTTTAGTATTATTTCTAAGTTCTTTTGACCTCTAGAAATTTCCCAGTGCTATGAAAGCTCTCCTTACCTTTTGTATTTATATTTTAATATCTTTATCATTTCTCTCATCTGTTTATAAACCAAAAATCATAACCTTCAAATACTTTGGCTCAATAATTAACCACAATGAAGACATGGACGCCCCCACAAATTAATTATTTGGGGACCGGAAACAAATGGGGGAGGCGGGGGGAGGGGGAGGGGGAGGGGGCTCCATCCGCTTCACATTTCATAGAGGTGGCAGGGAGCTTAAGCTTTCATAAATCGGCAGTTGTTATTGTTATTATTACTGTTGTTATTTTTATTATGTGCTGGATGGCAAATACTTTTTTTTCTTCACTTCCACTTTGTACCTCAACGAAGTGTATTGGAGAGATGTTCGTTGATGAGCTCTGTCAAATGCACTATTAAGAATGATGTTCATTTCTGTGAAGCTGTTTTTTATGCAATGACTCCATAGTTTACTAGATCTTCCAGTCGCTCTATACCAGTTGAAACATTTTAGTGTGTCTCGCTGTGGTAGATAGTACTAGGGCATTCTTGTTAGATGTCAAAACCACTTCATTTTCTGTTGTTTTGTAATCAAAGACTTAATAATATGAAATGGACGTCTATTCAATGATGGGAAAATTGGGAAAAAGGGCTGGGAGAGAAAGGGGTGCCACTTTTTTTAAAATCTCCTATGGGCCGGGGGAGGTGGGGTGCCTGAGCCCTTCTAAAGTTATTGCGGGCCCTCAATGTGCATGTGACCCCCCCCCCCCCGCCAGGTTTTAACGCCCCTGTACCCCTAAATGGATATTACTCATCAGAAACCAGAAACAGAATTACTTTAGCGATGCAAAGGTAGAATAGTATGAAGAGTCTAAAGCGCGCCACCAAAAGCAAACGACAAAGAATGAAAGGTCCTGAGAACAAGCAAATTCCCTGTGACATAATATAGTATCGGCATATTTCCGTCTTTCCAGCCGATAGTTTCATATTGCACTATGAGGAGCCATGGGACTCACAGTCCAGCCGATAGTTTCATATTGCACTATGAGGAGCAATGGGACTCACAGTCCAGCCGATAGTGTCATATTGCACTATGAGGAGACATGGGACTCACAGTCCAGCCGATAGTGTCATATTGCACTATGAGGAGACATGGGACTCACAGTTCATGGCGATGGCGAGTGTGACTAGCAAGACCTTCTAGCTTTCAGTTGACAAGGACTTATGACCCGTAACTGCTGGGTCACGATTTGTTTCTAAGAGCAATTACGGCCAGGGATGAAGTTCCTTCTCTCCATATCACAAAACCCGGCCAGTATTGGACAGATCATGCGTTGCCCATGCATCATGATTCCTCTCTCGAATGCCTTGTTTGCTCCAAAGGAAAGGTAACACCAGTATGTTTGGAACAAAGCTCGCTGTAAAAGCTGCATACGGGTTGTCTCAGTTCCGGTACAGTGATTCTGTCCGTTTTGCGGCCTTCTGAGCCCTAAGCCAAAGTCTTTGTCTTATAATTGACGACACAAGCAGGTATCCAGCATTTCTCTAAATTCTTAACCTTTTGTGAATTTAATGTTCATCAGTTTCTCTATGAAATTTGTTTTCTAATGCATTTACGTCTCGTTCCATGTTATCAGTGGTTCCCCAACTTTACATTAATTTTTAATTAGAATTAAAAATACATATCTTCGTTGCGCACGCGCATACATACACACGCCCTGCGCGCGCCCACACAAACACACACACACCACACCAAAGCCCTGTTCAAACGAGCAATAAAAATCATGACTTTATTAGTACAGTCTTCGTGATAATAATATAATATGCTGAATGGCTAATAAATATTTCAATAAAACTTAAATAATATAAAATGATTTAAAAAATTGAAAAGAACACACACACACACACACACACACACATACACACACACACACACATATATATATGTATATTTACACATACACACGTGCACAAATACACACACATATACACACAGACACGCACACACACACATGCACACTTACACACACACACATTCACCCACACGAGCGCGCGCACACACACACCACACAGATACTCACACATCATACACACACAGACACACACACATCTATATATATATACATATATACACATGTTAGGGAAGGTAGTTAGCTCCTTTTCAAATTTCTAGGGGGAATTTGGAGAAAGAGAAGGGTGAGCACCCCTGCCCTTTTGGGGGTGGGGGGAGGGGGTGTATGTGTCCTTCCTGTGCCTCCGCAGCCACGCGCGGAAACATTAACCCGCATTCACAGGTGTGGAAAAAAAAAGTCCGGCACATTTCGGATATAGCTAAGCGTGGAATTTAAATGAACATTTTATAGAAATCATACTAACTATGGCGTTAACTTGCAACCTGCATGATGATTGTGCAGACATTGTCGGGCTTAATATATCCTCAACAACAATATTGACAGGTTACAAAATGTTCATAAAGTTGTAACTTCTATCACCTTTTTAATAATTTATTTGAAACCCTCTTTGTATTTCAAGTCCTTCTGATTGAAACATTTAGGAAGTAAAAATTTTTCCAGCAGAGAATGAGGCAAATTTCATTCGAGTGCTACTGCAAGAGTTATATTCACACAAGTTTCATGATTAAAAATTAAGCAGTAACACAATAGTGAAAAAAACAAAAACATACACAAATCTGTAAAAACAAGTTGTGCAACAATCTTGGAAGGTAGACAGTATTCAGGTAAGTTTCTATCTTTTGGAGTAACAAACGTACATGTGACATGTTGTTTGATGTATACAGAGTACAGCTAATTTAATATATTATTTCTTTATAACATGTAATAGTCAGAGAATGTCACGACAGATATTCGGGTATGAACACGATGGTGGCAGAAGAGGAGGAGAAGAGAGAGAGAGAGAGAGAGAGAGAGAGAGAGAGAGAGAGAGAGAGAGAGAGAGAGAGAGAGAGAGAAAGAAAGAGAGAAAGAGAGAGAGAAAGAGAGAGAGAAAGAGAGAGAGATAGAGAAAAAGAGAGAGATAAAGAGAGAGAGAGAGAGAGAGAGAGAGAGAGAGAGAGAGAGAGAGAGAGAAATGACGCTGGATGATCTAAGACAGTTGAATGAAGGAATTTCAGTAGTAATGATTAGAACACCGAGGATGGTGATTCTGAAAGGACACAAAGTCTTAAGATATCTAGCAGAACACACGGTAACAATAGACAGTTTGATCGGCAAGGTAATGAAATCACAGAAATGAAATATCTACGACGAATCCGAAACGTAACAAGAAAAGGCGGGATCAGAAATGAAGATAGCAGGAAACCATGGCCAGCTCCAGATTTATATGCAGCCGGACGTGCAGGAAACAAGTCGCACTGGAACCAGCGCTAAACTACATAAAGAAATAACAGATCAAATGGTTCGGACATGTGTCAAAACTACAACTAAACAGTGCACCACACACATCCCTGTCTGACACAAATGAAGCTCGTCTGGAGGGCGTTCATATAAGCAATGTCAGTGATCGCAACAGTTGATGTCATGTATGTTCTGTACTTTGAATTTTAATACATTACTCACTCCTCATTGCGAAAAAAATAAAAAAAAACTAGCGATTGTCCTCGCTATCGAAGACCACGTGCCTATTTCTTTTTGCTGTTTATTTCAACACTCATTTTTGTAACGATGTTTTCTTTCAGGTTCAAATGTTCCATAATTCTCGAGATTTCTTTTCCCACACCGTTTAAACGATATCCTTGTTGGCCTTGTGTTTTCAACAGTGACTGAAAATCATCTCTCATTATGTTAAGCTCATTGCGAGTGCCTATCAGAATATATATTGCTGAGCTGAGAATTACAACCATGAAAAATTCTGTTATTCGCATTTTCTTGATGTCTGAGAACTTACGTAGCAGACAATACTTTTTTTTTAGAAGAAACCCTGAGGTCCTAATACGCTTTAAGGGTAACAATAGCCGACTCTAAATATCACAGTGGTTCTGTGGATGCAAATGTGAGAAGCAAATATTCTTGGACTGGCAGACGGTGTTTCTGTAGATTTTAATACCAAGGCAGAAGCAGATATTCTTGGACTGGCAGACGGTGTTTCTGTAGATTTTAATACCAAGGCAGAAGCAGATATTCTTGGACTAGCAGACGGTGTTTCTGTAGATTTTAATACCAAGGCAGAAGCAGATATTCTTGGACCCGCAGACGGTGTTTCTCTAGATTTTAATACCAAGGCAGAAGCAGATATTCTTGGACTGGCAGACGGTGTTTCTGTAGATAATATCAGTATCAGGGAAGAACAGCTATACCTGTACCAATGTAGGTGGTACTCCTGCAGATTCAAATATTATGGATTACAAAAACGAACACATGTAATATGGGAGGTCATAAAAATTAAAGTACACAGCACAAGCAGGTGTTATGCAAGCGCATAAACACAGGGGTCTAGATTATTTGATTTCAACAACAACAACAACAACAACAACAACAACAACAAAACAAAAAACAAAAAAATTGGAAAACTATGTCACGCACTGAAACACAGTGGCATAAATCATTTTAGTAATGTTTATTAAGATTTTTACGAGAAGATAAAATGTAAACAGAAATGAAATTAGAAAACTAGATCGGAAATAAGTAATACAACAGATTTATGCAATATTTTTCTGATACACTGAACGGTATCCTTAAACCTGTGCTGCACACACACACACACACACACACACACACACACGCACGCACACACAATGCCAATTACTGCCTTTATTTTACAAATAGGCAGGAAGGTCTTTGAGCCTGAGGATCTACGGCCGCATGGCTTGTGCTGTCGCCTCCACTATCCAGGAGAGGATTTTTTTTGCTCCAGACAGAAATAATCCTTACTAAGGATTCGAACCTGGGTCTTTCGCTAAAGAGCTCAGCGTTCTAACCTGGGCTACCAAAGTTAATAATTTCGTATACATTTTGTAGTGTTTGATCTGTACTTTTAGAACCGAATCCGACGTTTTGGTGTTTTTTAATATAAATTAACATCAACATTTAAAATGTTGATAGTGTTCAAGATTTAAAAAAAAAAAAAAATGACTGGTTGTGTAGTGAAACAAAGCATGATGCAAATATACCGTTTGATGTGATGGTCAAGTGTGCTTTTTTTTTTTCGCTTTCAAAAGTCAGTGGTAGAATTGAGGTGACTGATAGGGCGTGATCAACCACCTAATGCCGAAAAAAAAAAATTGTTCAAAATTCCAGTTGAAAAACATTTAGATGAAAATCGCTGTCTCAATTTATGCTTAGTCTTTTGGCATTATCTCATTCCTCTGCAGCTGCAGAGAGTGTTTTCTTTTTGCCTAACAAAATTAAGCTTAAAAACAGCTCTTGTGTTAAGACTTCAACAATAAATGCATTGATGAGATGAAATCATCGCTCGAAGACATTACCGGTACCAACTGGAAGACTCCACAACAGCAATAAACTAAGTGAGCGAAAACTAAAAGAATGGCCCAGCAGTGATGTAAACGACACAGAATTTCACGTCTGGTCAAATATAAGATGAGCCATGCGTGTGTGTGTGTGTGTGTGTGTGTGTGTGTGTTTAAAAACGTTTAAATAGTAATTTAATTAAAAATAAAAGTTTTGTATCTTTTTGTGTGTTTTAGTACATACCCAAAAAAAAAAAAATGGTACTGTTTTCGGCGAAATTTTGGCAGGCCCGCCTTAAACCAACGCCTGTCTATTTGAATTCTCAGGGACACCGGGACACTGAGGTGGCCTCGACATGGAGACTACGGCCATTAAGTCAGAGGCATAGGTAAGACGGAAACGGGGGGGGGGGGGGGCAGTGGTGCGGACCGTCCCTGGTATCATCACTGAGAGGTGTGGCAAAATGGCCAAAATATTTTTTTAAAAACAGATTTACGAATATGTGTGTATGTGTGTGTTAGTGAGAGAGAGAGAGAGAGAGAGAGAGAGAGAGAGAGAGAGAGAGAGAGAGAGAGAGAGAGAGAGAGAGAGAGAGAGAGAGAGAGAGAGAGAGAGAGAGAGAGACACACACACACAGAGAAAAGGTGGGAAGGGGTGACAACATAAATTTCCGTGGCTCAGGCGTTGCAAGTACGACTCGTGATTCCAACGTACCGCGATCGAAACCCACTGCTGGCTGAGTAGATTTTTATTATGGTATGGGGTGTCGCAGGTCGATTAAGCCTAAAATGGAAACCAGAATGGCTGTCCTGGGGAAGTAAAGGCAGATGTTTTAGTACTGTTTTAGTATTGTAAATACTGGCCTTGTTTTGTGGATCCAGTAAGTGTCACTGAAGGAAGCCTGACGTCAGTTATGCCGTTGGTCATGAAATTTCTCAGCCTTTTTAAAGTAGAGCGGTGTGAACAAATTAATAAAGAATGGAAAGAAATAATAATCCAGTTTCATAATAAAAATGTAGAGATGAAAATCGCTTTCCATTAGTATCAACATTTATGCTTAGTCTTTTGGCACTGCATCATTCCTCTGCAGTTGTAGAAAGAGGTTTTTCCTGCTTAATCTTCTTCTTCTGCCTGTCTAACCCCCCACCCTCCCCAAATAGTGCATAGACCCTTAACCAACTCACGCCAAGTCGTTCTATCCTTCACTATCGCATGCGACTTTCCCCATCTTTTTAACTTAACTCTCTAACTCCATTCTCCACTTTTTTTTAAAAGTGTCTTCCTTTAGTTCTACGCCAATGTGGACTCCATTGCTAAGACATTTTAGTTGTATTGTTCTCAGGTTTTCCTAACATGTGTCCTATCCACAGCCAGCGTTTTTTCTTCATTTCTTGGTCTAGTAGAACTTGTTTTGTTCTCCCCCAAAGCCATTAGTGATTCTATTTTTTTAAAAACCATTTAATTGCCTCTATTCTGGTCAGGCACCCGTTAATGAATGCGTGTTAGTTTATTAGTAATTGCCTTGGGTGCTTATATTGGGATTTACAAAAAATTAAATAAAAAATAAACACTCCTTATTCTGTAAGGACTTTAACAATAAATAAATCATTTTATTAATAATTCTCTTTATGCCTAGTGGCACATGAGGCTTCAGAGAGGCCTTTCCATGCTTTCCTGTCCTGCGCAATCTTCAGTGCAGTTTTCCATGTCAAAGATGCCGCACTCAGGTCACTTTCCATCGTTCGTCTCCATGTTGTTTTTCGGAAGCTGGTGTCCATGTGAGAGCTGTTTTGGCAGGTATATCAGAAGTCATTCTCATAACGCGGCCAAGCCATTTCCATCTTCCCTTGGTTATCATACTGTCTAGAATTTCTTGGTTTGTAACTTGAAATAGTTTAGTGTTTTGAGATAGTATCGGGTCAGAAAATTTTGATAATTATATGTAGACATGTGTGGTGGAAGGTAAATAGTTTGTGCGCAACATTTGTTGGTCATTCCCCAGCATTCTGCTCCACAAGGAAGAAATGGTAAAATGATGCTCTTGTAGAGTCGGAGTTTCGTCCCTATGCAGTAACTGTTGGATAACCAGATTTGCCTCATCCTTCCAAAAGCAAATATATTATTTAATAAACATTAAATAATCAGTATTCCAGACCAGCCGGTCTCAACTTGTGGGTCGCGACCATTTTGTGTCTCGAACTACCATTCCACAGGGGTCGTCTAAGATATTCGGAAAACACATATTCACTAACGTTATAAAGTAGCAACTAAAACAACTGTATGGTTGGGGGTCGCCACAGGGGTCGTCTAAGACCATCAGAAAAAACATATTTACTTAAGTTATAAAGTAGCAACTAAAACAATTGTATGGTTAGGGGTCCCCACAATATGAGGAACTGTATTAAAGATTCGCATCATTAGGAAGGTTGAAATCCACTGGTCTAGACCATGGAAACAACTCATCTAATCCCTAACGTGTTTGCTTTCCGGAGATGAAGACATCCATTGGTGATGTCACCAGGCAACATACGCAATCGTCTGTACTCTTCTGCATCAGCATGGCGCAGTGTTTCCCAAACTGTTCTTAGTCGCGGCGCCTTTTTTCATTACAAATGATTCCACGACTCCCTAACCTAAGTAAAAGTATGACTATTTGTATGTAAGAGATACGTCTTGGCTGGCGTGAAGGATGGAGGAGTATCATTGGAATCATATGTAACATCATCTTGTTCACAGGGCTTAGTTCTCTATGACTCAAAAGTCAGTTCGAGGTTTTTCAATACGTTTGTTCGTTTACTTCCTCCTGCAGCTTGGCGCTTGAGTCAACACAAAGTAGTCGAGTAGATTTTTACTCCACCGGGACATCACACAAGCGATAAACACCCGATGACACAAAGTGCCACCATGTGGATGAGAATAACCCGTGGAGAGGTCTCAGAAACCGCGTTCAGCCATTAGGTCATGTTTATGGCGGAGCTATATTGCGGCCCCTGGCAAGAGCCAGGGTGGGGCTTCAAAATAACGAAAAATTGCATCTCACAAGAAGATGACTGAATGACTAAAAAAAGATGTGAACACAAAAACAGAGCTTTTTTTTTTTTTTACACACAACAGTCGCTGTTGTGTAGCGGTTAAAAACTCGCCTGCGGATCTGAAAGTCGTAGCGTGGGTTCCAATCAGAAGGAATCCAAACTTGAAAAAGGAGGGGGGCGAGGGGGGGGGGGGGGCTGAGTGGTCTCGAAGCATGGTGAAGTTCGCCTCGCGTGCTAGAGGTCCCCAGTTCAAGTCCCGGTGAAGGTTGGGATTTTTTTCACATGGACTTCTAGTAATTTCCTTTGGTCTTTGATTAGTAGGACCGGATGCCCGTGTGTATTGTTGCTTACGTAAAAAATGCACTAGTAGTTTGAATCTAAAGGAGTAGTCTAACAGCGCTGCCCTGACCAAATTTGGAGTTAAAAATCCACCCCAAAATATTACGGTATCCTTCCAGGTGCTACGGAGTTCGTGCACTGCGCTGAGAATCTTTGGATTCAGTCCTGAGGTAGAAGTAGAAGGGAGCACTTATCGGTTACTACTCTTGTGCCGTGATGTTGATCCGTTGTTCAAACCAAACACTCGACAGTGCCATCTGATGAAGCTGGCCTCTAGTTGTGGATGTGACAGTCTGCACCAGTGACAAGGGATCGACAACATTATATATATGTGTGTGGTGTGTCTGTGTGTTTATGGTGTGTATGTGTGTGTTTAAGAATTTTCAAAGCATTTTAAGTTTTAAAAAAATATGCGTATCTTCTGGTATGCTGTGGTACCTTTTAAAAAGACAAAAAAAAAAAAAAAAAAAAACCCACATTCCCCACTGCTCCGAAACAAATTTCGTCAGACCTGACTAGGAAGATTCACATGGCTAATTTTACTCCCGTGACAACTGGTGAACGCAGAGTCTCTATCGCCCTTACTTCCCAGAACATTGCCTGGTACCCATTGCAGGCTGAGCAACTTTACAAACCTAAATACTGTCCCGATTAGTGACGAAGTCTACCGGCAAGCCAGTAGGTTACCCGATCGTTGATGGTTTTGGCTCCTTCACCTTCTTCGATGAGATTCAACCCCACTAAGCAATAAACACCAGGCGACATAAAGTGCCACCATGCGGATGAGTACAACCAGGAGAAAGGTCCCAGAAACCTCGTTCAATAGTTTGGTTATATTAGGGCTCCCAACTAAGGCTGGGATGGGGCTTTATAATAACAAAAAATTGCGCCTGGTCTCGAGACTACACTTATTTCCCTTCTGAGGTTTCGAATACAGCAGACATCTATATATATATATGATATACCATTCGTTTATGTCATTTGATATCTTGAAAAAGTAGTAGGAGCAGCAGCAGCAGTAGTAGTAGTAGTAGTAGTAGTAGTAGTAGTAGTAGTAGTAGTAGTAGTAGTAGTAGTAGTAGTAGTAGTAGTAGTAGTAGTAGTAGTAGTAGTAGTAGTAGTAGTAGTAGTAGTAGTAGTAGTAGTAGTAGTAGTAGTAGTAGTAGTAGTAGTAGTAGTAGTAATGGTGGTAGTAGTAGTAGATGTAGTAGTAGTAGTAAGTAGTAGTAGTAGTAGTAAATTTCGTTAAATAATATCATTGTTGTGAGTAATATATGGATATATAAATGGCTATGTGAAATTGAAGTACAGTCCACACACACACGCACACACACGTACACACACACACACACACACACTCACACAAGCACACACCATAGAGTTTGTGTCCCTTAGATTTCAATTTAAAGCTTAAGTTTGTAATTTGTAAATCGGACCGCGGTCCCAGTTGCCGGAATTAATCAAGTAACAGCGGAAGAACAGGATCAAGAACCTGTACCGCCGTGCAAAGGGAAGAAACCGTGTGGAGTTCATGAATGAAAAGAACCACGGTCTTCATGCTAGGTATGAGAGAATTCTCTTGAAGGTAGTGAGTTGTGTGTTAGCACATTGACATGTATGTTCCTTGTCCATTTTGTGTGCTACATTAAATCACTGGTGTCTTTCACTGATCAAGGCTCTCCAGTACATTTATCTTTCTTGTAGCTTCTGTTTGTATTCATCTGGTTAAACAGAAACCGTGTTGGCTGTACATTTCTGGTTAAACTGAAACTTTGAGGACATGCTTGAACTGTCCCAGGCTTTGCGCATGGACATTGACTTCTTCTTCTTCTTGTGTTCGCTTTCTGATTTACACCGACAGACAGGTTCTTGTGATAAACTTGACTGTTTTTATGAGTTCATTTTTAGTCCCATACAACTTTGTGTACAGTGATGACTCACTGGGCCAGTATTCCTTTCTTAATGGGCTGAACAAGGGACAGTCTTGCAGGACATGTTCTGTAGTCTGCACACACAGCCCACAAGGGCAAAAGGGTGAACCACCCAGACGAAGCCTGTGCATATGCTGGTTAAGTTTGTCATGTCCTGTCCTGAGACGTAGGAAAATGACCTGCCCATGCCGGTCAAGTAAGTGGTAGTCATCTCTGGCCAGACTCTTTTTACTTCTAATAGCCTGGATGGCCCTTTTCTTCTCATAGTATGTTACTGCATTCTCTTCCTGGTCACATTCTGCCCCTTTTTTAGCAAGTTTATCTGCGGTTTCGTTTCCTGGTATACCACAGTGGGATGGCACCCACCGGAGTACAGTACACTTTTGGGCAGCCACCTTGCCAAGTTCAGATCTCAAGTGAGGGAGTTTGCCACTCTTGAGGGCTTGAAGCACTGAAAGCGCATCTGTGAATATAACCACCCGGTGGCAGTCAGAACTGGTGTTGTGTAACATTTCGGCAGCCTGCTCTAGTGCTACAATCTCTGCTGTGTAGTTGGAACAGGATTTACCAGTGGGTATCCACTTTGTGTGGCGGTGGTTGCCTGGGTATGTAACAAAGACTCCAGCACCCCCATTTTTAACCGCACTTGTTGCTGATCCATCTGTGCAAACATGCATCCATGACCGCTCGGGACAGTTTTCATGAATCATGCCAAGAGCAGCCGCTCGCTTTTGAAGATGACTGGACTCATCTCCAGCTGTGAATCCACTGACCGAAGTCATCATCTGCATTGTATCACTGACCCGCTCCCAAGGTACAGGGTATAGGGTAGGTTTCAGCGGTGTTGTTCTAATAGGTAGATCAGCCTGATACTGTCTTCTAAGTCTTTTCCCCCGATGGACAAAGCTGCTACGTTTGAGACGCCCTAATGCCAGATCATCTAACCTTTTATTCATTGGGCGTGACTGCATACTATTAAACCTCTCCATCTGGATCATAGTTTCAGCGTCTCTTCTATAGGACAGTGTCTGCATTGCAGTTATTTTCTGCATCTTCAGGATTGGTGCAGTTTTCATGGATCCTGTGATGAGTCTAAGAGCACGACTTTTCACTCCGTCCAACGACTGTAGATGGGAATTAGCAGCTGTTGACCATGCTGTTGCACCAAACTCCAAGTGGGGTCTTATCGCTCCATTATAAACTTTCTTTAGGGTTTTTCCATTCGCTCGCCATCCTGTACCTGCCAGTTTTCTAAATAGGCCTAGTCGTCTCCTAGCCTTCCCTTCTACATTTTCTATATGTTTGCTCCATGTGAACCCTTTATCAAATGTCACTCCAAGACAAGTGGGGAAGCCCTCTTCCTTTAGCAAGGATGTTCCTAGGTGAATACTAGCAGCCCTGTCCCTGGGGGAAAGAGAGAAAAGCGCTGTGGATGTTTTGTCTGTGTTGATGGCAACATGCCATTTTTCTGCCCATGTCATCAAGAGATCTGCTGCTCGCTGCATTCCCATATTTGCCACTGTGGTGTGTTCATCGGTACACCAAAGTGCCAGATCATCTGCATACAGGGCAGCTTTTACTCCCGTAGGGAGGTCCCTCACCAGATCATTTATATACACAAGAAAGAGAGCCGGAGAGACAACTCCTCCCTGTGGTACTCCTTGCCGAAGTAACACTTTTCTACTCTGCTGGCCATCAAGACTGACTCTAGTTCTCCTGCTGTGTAAGAAGGATTGGATCCATTTTAGCATGTTTCCTTGGATTCCACTTCTCTCCAGCTTTGCAATGAGACCATCCCTCCAGACTTTGCCAAAAGCTTGCCTGAAGTCAACCAACACCGCCAGGACCCCCTTCTCCTCTCGGAAGGCATCCTCCACAGCCCGTGACAGGTAGGTGACTTGGTCTTCTATGCTGTGACATTCCCTAAACCCAGCCTGCTCTGGCACCAAGATCTGCTCCGATTCCAAGTGCCATTTCAGTCTTGAATTTACAATTCGGTACAATATTTTTTACGTACCCCTGACGTCACATTGACGTCACAGGAGACATTCCCAATAAATTCTAGGGTGTGCAGGTTGTAGTTTCTCGCGGTTTCTCTACATCCAAGTTGTTCACATCGCAAAAGCGCGCTCTTGCAAAGCGCGCGCTTTACTATGACGTGCAGTGTTGCCACTTCGGATGTTTTACATCCACATTTAGATGTTTTTCCTTCCATTTAAATGTCTTTTTGACGTTTAAACGGTAGATACTTTTCTAAATTCTTTTCATATGTTTTTCCTTCCATTTATATGTCTTTTCGACGTTTAAATGGTTGATGCATTTCTAGACGCTTTTCATATGTTTTTCCTCCCATTTAGATGTCTTTTTGACGTTTAAATGGTAGATGCTTTTCTAGATTCTTTTTATATGTTTTTCCTTCCATTTAGATGTCTTTTTGACGTTTGAATGGTAGATGCTTTTCTAGATTCTTTTCATATGTTTTTCCATTTATTTAGATGTCTTTTTGACGTTTAAATGGTAGATGCTTTTCTAGAAGCTTTTCATTTGGAGTCAAATATTTTTTTTTCTTATGGTAGATGTTTTTCTAGATTCTTTTGATTTGAGTTAAATATTTTTTTTTTCTTTCAGTTATTATTGTTTTTTCTTTCAGTTACTCAAACTTTGAACTCTCACTGGGGTCAAAGCTCAAATATCTGGCAGCCCCGGTACTGATTAATTAAAAGGGCGCGCAAATCACACTTACTTTGTTTCAACCGTATCCTCACTGTGCTAACTTTGTGTTTCTTTTTCATGTGATTTTAAAAAAAATAATTGCTCACCTTCACTTTGAATAAACATTTCAACATGCTTAAAGTAAAGTATGAACAAAAAAATATTGGCAGTTCCCGGGGATATCACCAAGGCTTGTTGTAAGTACTGTCATAAATCGCACAAACCACGAACGACGTAACGGTCAAGTCATTATTTGTTTCGTTGCCGGCCTGGATTTGCTTAACATAAACAATCCATACAGACGTTTTTCTGACATTGCAGATCTAAGCCATGTTTTTACACGACGTGATGTGCTGAACGATCGCTCCACAGTACATGTTGTTGCTGGTAATGTTAGCAAAACTAGTAAGGCATACCTGACACTCAGATAAAACTTTGTGAAAGGTACAAGTCGATAAAATCTTGTCTACTTCTGCATTCTCGCGTTTTCCAAAAAGTCAAACCAACTCAAAGCTTCAGTTTCAAAATTATCAATGTAGTATATCTGAATAATAGTAGACATTATATTCTTAAACTATTTACGATTCAGTTTGCACAATATCGAAGGATGTAGCAACGCTAAGTTAAATTGTGCACTGTTGGCTTCACAGAATCGACTCTTAGTTGAGTTAATTAGAGAATTTAAGTATGGAATGTAAACAGTTGAAGTACTCTTCAACACTTATGGTTCCCGGAATACTTCGATACTTTTGTCTTCCACACTGTCTTGGGATAATCAGCTCAATATCCACTTTCTGTGCGAGTTGTAGTGTTTTCACAAAAATATCCCTGAAATAGTTATCGGAATCACCTCGGTGAAGTTTTACTACACTGAGCAGGTTTTGAACTTGCAGTTGGACTTCTGGAAGATCAACTTGAACAGCTGGAAGAAGAAGAGCCTGAGTAACTGGTTCCAGTATGGCAGAGTCTTGAGAAATAATATTGAGACAAAATAAAAACGTGCTGGACTTTGATGAACAATGTAACTGATGTGCAGCCTGTCGTGTATCTCCACTTGCATGCAGTGAAAATGTTTCCAGTTGGCAATAAATGTCTGCAAATTTACTAGAAAAAATCTGAATACTTTTATACTTGCTTGTCCATCTTGTCTCACACAGAAGAGGAATATTTGGGACAGAGGACCTCCTTTTTTGGGCTTTCACGAAAAAAATTTAATAATTGCTTTGATAGTACTAATAGTATTTCGTATCACTGCAACATTATTAAGATCATTTTCAACGAGATTCAGTATATGCGAGGCACCGTGAACAAAGGCAGCCTTGAGGTAAATACTTCGAATTTTTGCCTGAACACCATTTTCTTGTCCGGTTATTGTCGAGCACCCATCATAACCTTGACCCAGCAGATTATTCAGGAGAAGACCAAATGTTTTGCAATGTTGAATAATACAATCAGATATCGTGGCGGCGTCCATACCTTTCAGCGGAGAAAATCCAAGGAATTCCTCACGAATCATAGCCTTCTCACTAGACGTATCTACAAACCGGACTCCCAGTGATAACTGTTCTGTTCCTAAGATATCTACTGTTTCATCGGCTATGATCGAGAATCCAACAGCATTGTTAGCAGCTTTTACAATGTCTTCTCGCAAAGCTTGTTCAGACAAATTAATCAAACCATTCTGCGTTCGGTGTGATGTGTAACGTGCATTTCCAGCAGCTGTATCAAAATGGTTGTTTTTTTTAAAATACTGTCTCACTCAATTCGATACGTATAAAGTTGTTCGACATTTCCTTTGGTGCTATCTTTCCCACGAATTGCCAAATCATTTGTTCCGCAAAATAAGATTGTTGAAATAAAAGGATACAGTTTCTTTCTGTTTTCTTCAATATTTCGTTTTACGGAATTATCTATCTGACAAATAATATCCTTTTTTGGATCTCTAATGGTTGATGCGAAGTGTTCAGCGTCTTGTTAAGACCCACGATGCCCTGCTGAGCTAGTATGCTTTCTGGCACATTCATTAAAATCTTTGTACAAGGAGTAGTAATAAAGGCACCTTGAATTCCTTTTTGAACTGGTTGCGGAAATAAAACACAGAAAATGCAAAAAGCACTTTTTAACCTAGGTGAATATGATAACCATAGAGAATACTGGGTTAGCCAAGATTTCCCGAAACAACGTTTTCCACTTCCTGACATGTCGCCGTCAAAATCATATGACGGGTGAGGCTTGTATGGATCAGTTAGCAAACGATACTTGAGCTTAAGATCGAATCTTCGTAGTAGATTTTACACAGAGTTCAATGTCCTAGGTTAACATAGTATCTCCACTTTCAAGTTTGTCCGGGTCTGGTTCTGGTGATAGCGTTGCTGCTGCAGATGAACAAGCAACAGCATCGGGTTTTTTTCCAATCAACCCAGAGCAAATGCCCCCCCCCCCCTTTTTTCCCTTGCGTTCGCCTATGGTTAGGTGATGGAGTTTTATGGCGGGGGCACACTTACAACGACCTGTACAGACAGTAGTGACCGTTTTGTGTTGTTGTTGTGACGGTGTTGGTGGTAGTGGTAGCAGCAGTAGTACTGGCACTCTAAGGGTGATGTGGTAGCTGTTACACTGGCCACATTTACTTTTCAGTACAGATTAATGCTACCCATTTTAGTCATATTAATAGCTATGTAATTTGTAACTCTTTCCGTTTGGATTTTTTTCTAGATGTTTTCCATGCAAATTTTGATATTTTAAAATCTTTCTTGACTCCATTTTGGATGTTTTTGTCAAAGAAAAGTGGCAACACTGATGACGTATGTTTACCGCTCTTTTCCGGCGTCAGTCAGTTGCCATTGTTTCCAGCAGCAGTCACGATGCATTTTCTACAGCTAGTTGCATCTGTACAAGACAAAGAAAGCAGCATTGCCTTCCTGCAACAGCATGGCATTATGCACAGAACCAGAAGTTGCAGAAACAACCATCAGATGCTGCTATCGCTGTCTGAAAGACACGAACGTTGGCGCTGTAGAAAGTCCACTTGTCGTGTAGACTTACCTCTGCTAGATTCTGACCCCCGCAAGACTACTAGTCCGTCGTCTCTTCTGCCACCGCAGTTTGACCTCTGTCCAGATCTACTAACGTGTAAAATCTCTGTGATTGTCAATTCGTGCGTGAACCCAGCAGTATTCATGTAGAATGATTGGCCCTTTTTAGGGCCCCTCACAGTACCCCAATTGGCATTTCCTGCGATTGCACATAGAGTTCACATAGCCAAAGTGCACATTTTACATGTAGTGAAAAAAAACACCGTTGTGACAACACACACACACACACACACACACACACACACACACACACACACAATTTACATTTTATTTAAAACACACAATTTACATTTTATTTAAACAAAAACGCTGTGACAACAAACACACACACACACGTTATACGCCAAAGAAGAAGCGCATGGGCATTTACAACACGCTCAGCGGGCAGAACAGTCAAAGAAGCCAACGGCGACTTCTCCATGACACCCAGCAGCATGACGATGGAGGTGATGGCAGTGACGCAAGCGTTTGCCTGGCTTGAAACACAAAAATACACCCGTGTATGTATACTCAGTGATTCAATGAGTATGATCCGGAGGGTTCAGGCAGGTTCAGTGCGAAGACAATGGCTTGAATCATTACAGAAGTCCACTGTGAGTGGAGTCACCTTTTTTTTGTTCTGGGACAGGCAGGCGTCGATGGAAATTAAAGAGCTTACAGGTTGGCTGGATCCGCTATCACTACCGACGGTCAGCCTATGGATCATGCTGATATTATCAATGCCCTCAGAGAAATGGGAAGGATAGAGGACTTTGGTGGCAGTGAATCCACATCACTCGCCAGAATGGCAGACTTGGGAATTAAGATCGGCACAGCAAAAAACGAGACGCACGCCAGAAGACTTGTTAATCAACATAGAACTGGTACTATTAGCCATCGGACGTTGGGGTTCATACTGAGGGGAGGATCTGAGCACCTATGGACATGTCCGGAGTGCAATGAGGATAACCCAACTAACTAACTAACTAACTAACTAACTAACTAACTAACTAACTAACTAACTAACTAACTAACTAACTAACTAACTAACTAACTAACTAACTAACTAACTAACTAACTAACTAACTAACTAACTAACTAACTAACTAACTAACACACACACACAATTTACATTTCATTTAAAACACACAATTTACATTTTATTTAAAAAAAAAACATTGTGACAACAAAAACACACACAATTTACATTTCATTTGAAAAAAAAAAAAGAATTCACAATGGATCACGTCGGTATTGAACGCGGTATCTTTCATTTACAAGGCAGATGTGATACCAACTACGCTATGCACTCACATGTTGACATGTTATAAAAACATGACTAATATTGCAGACCGGCCAATTTCGCATCAACAAGCAGCCAATTGCGCATCAACAGACCGAAATATGTCGCACCATAAGACACTAGATGAACTCTCAAAAACAGCAACAGACAGCAGCACACTTGCACCCCTTGAAATAATGGAATGTCAAGTCAGCTGTGGAATTCCCACGGGAATTTCGTGTTTGGGGGAAGTTAAAAATATAGAACCTACAATTCTTTCCAATGTCTTTCCTACACAGCTCGTGAGACTAATTGGGTGATAGCTCGAAGCCTGTGTCTTAATTTTTCCTTTTTTTAAAATGGGTACTGTGATGGCCTCTCTCCATTCTTGAGGCACCAAACCTTTCTCCCAGCTGATGTTGAAAATTTCCAGCAGCTTTACTTTAGCAGATGAGGTCAGGTTGATTAGCACCCCGCTGCTGATCTCATCTGGATCCGCAGACTTTCTCAACCCAAGCCCAAAGATGGCATTCTGTAGTTCGCCCATGGCAAACGGCTCCCCCACAGAGGCAGGAGCATCTGTCTGTCTCCTATTTGTCTGTATTTCTTTCCCCATTTCTCTCCGATGGTCCTCACCAAGGGTCAGGTTGCCTTCAACAAATCTGCAGCTTGTTTTCCTCTGAAGACCTTGTCACCATCACCTAGCGTGACCGTTTGTCCAGGAGAGAAACCCTCCTCATTGAGCGACCTGGCCAATCTCCAGAGTTTCTTGCCATCTTTATCAAGGTTTAGAGCTGCTGTTTTATTTCTCCAGCTTTTCCGTTTTTCTTAAAGTTTAGTTCTCTGGAACACTGCTACAGCCTTTTTCCATTTGATGTGGTTGTCAGGTGAAGGCTGGGACTCTGCATCCTCTCTAGCCCGATTCATTTTTTCCTGGCATTCCTGGAGTGTGCTGGACCAGTACGGTCTATAGTTGTGTCGACAACCTCTGGGGATCGCCTCCCTTGCAGCCTGTACAGCACTATAGCATCGATATCCCCATTTTGTACATTGAGTGCAGACAACAATGTGCTTGTCCCGTGTCTGCACAGGCCCCAATTGGCTCTCCTGTAGTTCCATCCTGTGACGACTGGGCCTGCATTAACTGGTACATTCTGGACAGTGAGAAAAATCGGGCGATGGTCACTGCCCTCCAGCTGGTCTCCCACCTCTCTACTTATCATTCCAGATATATCTGGGGTAGAGAAGGCAAGATCTGGGGTTGACGTTGTCTGCCACCTTCTGGAGTAGAAGGTAGGAGTATCTGAGGGGCCATTGATCAGGATCAGAGAGTGGTCATCTTGCCATGTTTCCACCTCTTCACCCCTATTGTCGAGATGGTTATAGCCCCAGCTCTGTGAATGACTGTTGAAGTCTCCAACTGCAATAAAGTTGGTATTTGGTACTGGCACAGAGCTGAGGTTTAGCGATTTGTCATTGGGACAGTAGTAATTAAGGAGGTCTAATTCCACTTTGTCTGTCTTAAGCTGCAGGAGTTGGTACTCAGCTCCATCCATATAAGACATTTTCTCGCATGGATGGATACTGTTTTTTCACAAGGGTGAGTACTCCTCCTTTTCGCCTGCCTTGTCTGTCAGATCTGAAGCACTGGTAGCCTCTCACTTTAAATATCTGATCTGCCTGCAAATGGGTCTCTTGGATGCAGCATACACTGACATGCTTTCACAGAGGATGTTTTCCAGCTCCAACTTTTTGCTGTAGCCAGCCCGCTTACTGCTGACCCCTCTGCATTCCAGTGCATTATGACAAAAGGCAACCTGGGATCTCATTTGTCCAACCGGCCCTGGTCAGTAGCTATCCTCCGCCGTCTCCTGACTCCACAAGACGGTCTAGGAGGTCCTCCAGTAGCTGAGGGTGGACTCTGTCGAGGCTCAAAACCCGGCACTGCACCTGCCTGGTGGAGCTCCATAGGGCGAGCACCAACATTAAATTTGTCTGACGGTGTAATCATATATATAGCGTGGGGTTGCGTAGTACTGTGGTTTTTGATCCGCCTTCTGGCCCAGTATTTCCGACTTCAGGATCTCTTGAGAGGGAGAGTAGGCTCATCCCTTCGCCTTTACCTCGTTTGTTGTCCCATCCAGTTTCCCGCTGGGGGTTAAGACCCCAACCTTCAACTGGATTGCTGGGAAGAACAGGGTCCACCACGTGAAGGTGAGGTAGGCTTGAGCAAGAGAGGCTAATAGACATTAAGAGTCTTGTATTGCGCATCATTGCTCCATTTGGACCCCGGACATTGACTCATTTGAGGGAGAGAAAAAAAGCTATCGGGGAAGAATTGGTGGCCATCCAAAGATGCAGTACCCAAATATCTACTGGTTCTCACCATCCAAGCCTCAATACCTGGATGAAAACGTCCAATCAGAACTTGAGTAAAGACCAATAGATGAATATAATACTGAATAATTACCGGGAAGGCTGCAATAACAGAAGAATACATAGACCAGATCCGATCAGACAATCTGGTTGCATACACTGACGGATCTAAGAATGAAGCAGGAGAAGTAGGAGCAGGAGTAATAATCCCACAGTGGAATATACAAAGAGAATATAAAATAACAGATCATGTGGCAGTATGCACAGCAGAACTAGTCGGCATAATGAAGGCACTAGAGATGGTAATTAATAAACCTCCAACTAAATTTACCATACTGACAGATTCATTGTCCTCGGTGCAGACGTTAAAAACACATAAAACTAACAGTAGACCAGATATTAAAGAGACAATCCTAAATCTAACAACTCAGCTCAAGAATAAAGGATGCCAAGTCACCATTGCATGGGTACCAGCACACAGAGGTGTAATAGGTAATGAAAAAGCTGACATAGCAGCCAAAAAGGGAGCAAAATGTGATGTTTTAGTAGATGTAGGACTCGGAAAAACTGAAAGGACCAGCATAATCAAACGACATATAATTAAAATGTGGAAACTGCAATGGCAAGGGAGCAATAATGGCAGAGATGCCTACAATAACCTTAAAGAGCCCAGCCTTAACACACAAGTACGGGACAAACTGAAGATTCCAGCCAACAAACTACTATGGAGAGCTAGATTAGGGTGGCACCCAGAGAAATTTACATCTCCACTATGTCTGGACTACTTT
Source organism: Candidula unifasciata (assembly GCA_905116865.2). Taxonomy (NCBI): domain Eukaryota; kingdom Metazoa; phylum Mollusca; class Gastropoda; order Stylommatophora; family Geomitridae; genus Candidula; species Candidula unifasciata. The sequence continues at coordinate 49,090 of CAJHNH020002075.1, forward strand.
CAAGATAATACATTAGAGCATTATATAATAAACTGCACTAAATATAAATTGGAGAGGAAACCCATTAAGGAGTTTTTTCTAAAACGCAAACAACAAATTACTGCAAACAAATGTTTAAATGTAGATAGCAATAAAGACATCCAAAAACTGGTTAAACAATACCTTATTAAAACAAATCAAAACTAAAAAGACCAGATTAGGGATTTACTCAGTATAACAGAAGGAACTGATGAGATGGTAACCCCGGACATCCTAGAGTCAGAGAGATAGTGTAAGTATGATGAGTGCATAGATGTGAACATGGACACATACACAAGGATGAGTGCGTGTAGTATGAGTGCATTTGTGTATAGGATGGATACATAAGACACAGTGTATGTAGGCGGATGGTACGGAATCACGTGTGGACGGAACAGTGGGAATATAGTTGTGCGAAAGGTACAGATGAATGAGTACATGGATTTAAATGTATTACTGTATACATGTATATGTGGGTATGAGTGTGCATGTGTGTATATATATGAGAGCGTGTATATTTATATATTTGTGAGTGTATGAATGACAGTGCAATCAAAGAAACCATAAACTGTGTTGCTGTATGTCTGTTCATTAATGAGAACAAATGGAATGAAGGGTGTAAGCAGCAAGAACGTCATCAACGCACACCATCCACCAAAACATGATACGTCAGTACCTGACAGGTCACATACCAGTAACGGGACATAACTTAAAAGTGACACGACCAGACGAAATTACAGACAAAGCGACACAAAACGCATAAGACATGGAAGAGTGAATATCACTACGTGGATGTACTCGTTTTTTTAGTGAATGTAAGTACAGGCATTGGTAAACGCATATGAAAGAGTTTGCGTGTGTACGTAATGTCAATTAGGTATGCATACACGGATAAGTATGAAAGGACGTACAAATATGTAGTGTTGTCTGCATGAATGAGTACTCGAGTGCATGCATGCATACACCTAGTTGGGTGCGTCAATATACTCCGGGGATTCATTAACAAAACCATCCCACTCCACAGCATGCATACAACATGCACATGGCCGACAGGACTCATAACAAAAATATGACTGACAGCAAATAGGGAATACAAGTGACTCGATAATGACAGGACTAGAACGCATAACCTCCAATACCACCCCATCACTGGGATGATAGCAAAGGTTGGTAACGTGATACACATAGTCCCGGCAAAAAGCCACGCTAGAATCCAGCAAGACGACAACGACGAGAATTGACTGAATGGCCTCCTGCTCCCCTTCCCCCCACCTTTCCCTAACTCTTTCGGATGCACTATGAGTTTAACCCCCCAACCCATTCCCACAGAGAGCACTTGAGTTCGTTGCCCAACATGCCACAACAATTCTCATCGCCGATCATTTGGATCTCAAAGCGTGAGCTGGACGGTCCGGTTATATGGTATTTACGTACACCGGAGCTTAGCTATCAACACAACCCGATCACATAATAACAAATGACGACTGGACCCGCTTAAGACTCCACACAAACTCTCACACACATATCCATTACATGACTAACCCGTTCATATTACAGGAAGACAAGTATAAGACCACTATGGTCACACGCGGAAAATTTTCACATTTCGGAACTATTCACATTCAAAAACTGTTTTCAGTACTTTTTGACAAAATTAAAATACTCAAAATTGTAAAACAATAAATGGTGGCCGAAAGGTCGTTGTATTTGGAAGCTCGCTCTCCTTCGAGATACGCCTAGCCAGATCAAAGGGAGACAGAACAAACAGGAAACACCAAGAATGAAGAAGGAAGACATGCACCAGACAACAGGACGAGCGGTTTGATTCGGATGGAAGCATTAAGCCAGAAATGGCACAAACACCAGTATTCAGTCACGAAAGTGACGCAAATAACCCAGACCACAAATATAGGCGGAGACTGTTAGCAGCCTAGGCTATTTAGCAGCAGTCTGAGCATGGTCGAGCTTTTCTCTTTTTTTCTCAAAAGGACTTGGACTTGGACCGGGAAGGCTAACCCGGTCAACAAATGCCCTCAGAAGTCGGATGTGTTGACCGAAGGGTGCAAATATCGCAGCGGCTCCCATTTGAGCATATTGTCCTAAACGCATATTTTGTACAGACCGATCGGCACCCGGTGGGTGGTGTGGCAATATCGAACCCACCGTCTTTACTTCCCAAGACTTTACCTGATATCCATATTAGACTGGGTCTACCTGGTAGTCAAGCTCCTTTAGCATTTGAACCCATGACCTTTGGATAGTGTACCTGGAATAATAAAACATTCAACCACAATTAAAAGAAACAGGGCAAGTTACAACATACACTAGTACATTACCCAACTTTACTGTTGCGATGAACATCTACAACTGCCATGCAAAGTGCAATAAACTCTGTGCATATCAGTCTTTCAAACTGAAACTGAAAGTCGCTGATACATTACATAATCTTGGGCGTGTCTGCAATTGACTCTTTGGGTCAGTATCTCATTCTCAATGGGTTTATTTTCAAGTTTATTTGCAGTTTAGTTTCCTGGTGTACAACAGTGGGATGGCATCCACTGGAGTACAGTACATTTTTGGGCAGCCACTTTGCCAAGTTAAGATCTTATGTGAGTGAGTTGACCAGTCTTGAGGGCTTGGACCACCGATAGCGAAGATAACCACTTGGTGGCAGTCAGAACTAGTGTTGTGTAACATTTCTGCAGTCTGCTCTATCGCTAGGATCTCTGCCGTGTAGTATGAACAGATTCTACCAGTGGGTATACATTTTGCTTACTAATATACAAATTAGCTAACAAATGCGGAGACTGGTTCTGCAGGTCCTGTTAAGGAAATCCAGCTGATTATATATGCATAAGCACCTGAATCTGAGGCTGTGAGACTCATACTGATCTGCACAAAAGACATCTCGTGTCGTGACGTAGTCTAAGGCTTACCAACGATGGCCACCAGAAACAAAGTGGCAAAGGTAGAGGCATGCATGAAAATATCAGAAAACATCAACCACCAACTGCACAATGCTACTGGTGACGTAAAAAGCGCGCCTGCAAAGAGGTGGCTTCTGGATGGTGTAGGCTGAAAATGTAACCCGGCAGCTTCGTGATACGGACAAGCTCAGACTGAAAAGAATGGAAGGATACCCCGGTCTACGTGTATAAATATTTCAAGGTTGTCATCACATTAATATGGCGAATAAGGTCTTCAATTCCTGTGTGATCCCAGTGCTAACTTATGGTTGTGAGAGTTGGAAATCATCAGTATCAATCGATAAGAAACTAGTCGCTTTCGAGAATAGATGCCTCCGAAAGCTATTGAATATTCACTGGTCGGACTTTAGGTCCAATACATCTATAAGACAGGAAACAAAACAAAAATATGTGTCTGATTTTATTAGAAAGCGTCGCTGGAATTACATCGGTCACGTACTCAGAATGGACATACAGAGACTTCCCCACCAAGCCTTCGTATGGTCACCAGAGGGTAAAAGAAAACAGGGAAGACCAAAAGAAACTCTCCGTAGAACCATCACAAGGGAGAGCTCAACCATGGGTCTCAGTCGCACTCAAGACCTACATCAAGTGGCAAAGAACCGACAGACGCGGAAAGCTATGACCTCTGCCCTATGCGCCATCTTTGGCACAAGAGGAATAACTAACTAACTAACTAATCACATTAATATGGCGACCGGGTCGTTTATTGGTTGGGCTGATGGGCGCTTCGGTCGTCGGTCGTGAAGTCAAGAGGGCGCAGTAATCGCATCCCCACTACGATCCTTCTCAAGGCTACATGATACGTTGCAATTTTCAAGGCTACATGATACGTTGCCATTTTCAAGGCTACCTGGTGGAGAAGTTTAATTTGTTGACGCCTTGAAGATGTAGTTTCACAGAACGTAGATTGTGGAGAGACATGATCGCCACGCCAGTTGGCAAGACATTTGATGGTGATGATTATAGTTTATTTAAGCCTATGATTTTGACAAACCACTTCTTGTTTTGCCAGGGCAAAGTCTATCGACGGGGAATGCGGGAATTCACATGGTGGCTGGCGCGTTACTTGCAGACAAAGCTGCTACCTTGTATGGCTACGACACAGGCAAACTAACCGTTGGAAAGGTGATGTTTATTTCCTCAACAAAGTGAATACAAAATCGAGCAAGCACCATAAACATGCCAACTATTTTGTTGACTATGTTCCTAATGTAGCAGGTCCTTTGCAGAATGTCGCTCTCATCACGGTCTGTATAAAGGAATCTCGGTCTACCGCTTTCATATTCAAGAAGTCACTTATATCCGGTGCCTATCATCGTGCTGGTTGGCTCCTGTCCCTCCTTCCTGGTAGCATGCCTTCTGCTAGTATTTGTATGTGCTGACTAACGTGGAGGGGAGTAAACCACAAGACCATTTGAATAGACCTAATTTCAAGGTACAGAAGATAAAACATGAAAATAAATACTAATAAAACTGAAGTAAGGCAGGTCAGCAGATTTTCTAGTCCGCTACACATCGGGTTGAATGGTACCTGTCTGAAGCAAGTTACAGAATTTAGGTATTTAGGAAGTATTTTCTCTGAAGACGGAAACATAGATCGGGAAATAGAAACAAGATGCCAACGAGCGAGTGCACTTATATACCAACTGATATCGATATTAGGTCATCGAGACATAGGTGCGAGCGCCAAGAAACATATTATAAACAACATATTCATACCAACACTGTGCTACCAGTACGAGACTTAGAAATTAACAAAGGCTAAGCTACGAAAAGCCAATACCTGTGAAATGCGATGCCAGAGAAAAGCCGCCAGCTTAACCATCCAAGACAAAGTTATAAATGATATTACGAGACAGACTGTAGGAACAAAACCATGCAGCAAATTCATTGAGAAACAGAAGATCAAATTGTTTAGTCATTTATTATTAATGCAGCCAGAACAACTACTAACACAGGCGCTACACATTAAAAGATCTGTAGTGAAATCAAGAGGCCGCCCTCGGAGAACATGGATTGATGACATTAAAGAGCTTCGACATCGACATGGAATAAGAATAGCCATTGCTGCCTATGAAGCAGCTGATCGCACAGTGTTTCTTCGAACAACGGTTAACGGCAGAAGTGGATACTGATGATGATGACGATACGTGATTCGTTTCCATCCCCTAGCACTGGCCATATACCACACTTTAAGAACTCTTCGCAGCCTAAAAATGATATTTTTGTTTTGAAAAGCCTGCGCACATTTCGGGGCTCAATACATCAATCCACGGATGACTATATGGTGTTTCAGTAGTTACTACCAAACGTTTTCAACAATTTTTCAGGTGGTGCCCCCGTATATATATATATATATATATATATATATATATATATATATATATATATATATATATATATATATATATATATATATATATATATATATGGCAAGATTGTTACGCCCTCAATTAAAAAAAATGCATGATTTCCCCTTCCCCCACCCCCACCCCTCCTCGAAATTTACTTGCATCCCTAGTAGGCGTTCTCTCAGGTTGAAAACCGCTGGTTCATACCAAGCAAATGTTTACGATTTCATTTCTATAGCTTATTTCATTAGCTTGCTTTTGATATTGGTTGAAAAGTCTTTTCCTCCCATAAGGCAGTCAATATAAAGATGAAAATCCCCCCCCCTCCCCCGCTCCCCAGATCAGGGCAGCAGAATGTCAACATAAAGGATGACTTCAGTAATCCAAGAGACACCCCTCACATGTGTGCACATATAAAACACACACTGTGTAATCAGTCTTACCACAGGCGTGTGTTCTCATTTTGAAATGCTATCTACAGTGGTTTGACAAGTGGCAAGAAAGCTGGATCTTCATGCTGGAGAGCCTGGTTCGAACCACTGTATCCCTAAATGGGTTCCCGGTTCCCATTGTTGGGGGGAAAGGTACGGGGGGGGGAGGGGGGGGGTGGGGGGGGGATACACACTCTGCCCCATCCCCTAACAAGAATTTAATAAAAGTAGACTAATTAGGGGTGCTTGCTTCAAAGTCGGAGTACATCTGGTTCTAAACCACTGGGTGACTGGGTTATGCCTATTCTGAATGCAAAGACTGGACTCGGCGGATTGTGCGCATGAAACCTTTTATGGTTCAACGGATTAGAAGGGGACTACTAAAAGGCTCCGTGGAAAGTTTCGAGCAAGGCAGGGCACTTAAGACATCTTGGTCATCCACTGCACCTAGGCTCATTTCCAATCGTTTCGACATTGTCCTGCCATTGGATCAAGACGAAAACAGGCGATCGACGAATAGGGTAACTCGTCCTCACTTAAATCTAAAGCCTTGCTCAAGTCACTTTCATACAGTTATCCTGGCAGTACCCTATCTCAGAAAGTCAACACCGACGACGACATCAACGCTCAAATCTCAAAGGCCAGCAGCAGTTTCGGCAGACTCTATGCCACTGTCTGGAATTGAAGTGTTATCTACCTGCTGACCAAGCTAAACGATTACAGGGCTGTAATTCTGCAAACTACTCTACACTTGCGAAATGTAGACTGTGTATCATCCACATGCTGAAAAGTTGAACCAGTTTCATATAACCTGTCTCAACCTGGCAAGATAGGATTCCAAATTGTGTTGGTCTTGATAGGGCAAACCTGCCTAGCATCCACACGATACTGAAGAATTATCAGCTGAGTTGAACTGGCCACCTAGCCCGCATGCCAGACTATCGCCTTACAAAAAGAGTACTTTATGACGAGCCCAGCAAGGAAATAGGTCGCAGGAGGACAGAGAAACCGCTACAAGTACACTCTCAAAACTGCTCTGAATTCTGTTGGTACCAGCACAGCGACTTAGGAGGCTGCTGCACCTGACCCTTCTGGATGGCGTACATCCTTCAGGCATGGTGTATCATCTTGCCAGGCAGCGAAGGTTGCACAGGCAGAGAAACGGAGACAGACTAGAAAAAACCGTATCGCTAATTCCACACTTACTGCTGCTTCCATCTGTTGTCCGCACTGCTCAAGAACTTTCCGGGCTCATACTGGACTAGTCAGGCACCTTCATACTCACAATCATTGATCATTTTATTTTGGAAGACAAGTGGTCTTCATCCCTCGTGTTGGAAGAACAACAGCCAACACATCTGCCTGACAGGTGAGAAACCAACAGTCTGTGTACAAATGAGCCAGACCTGTCAAAAGGATATGTATGTAAAACTCAAGTTCTTGAACATGGCTTAGATATAGAAGTGGACGAACAACCAGCATTTTCCGCTGGATCTAACAGCTTGTGACCGCCAGGGTACCCCATCCCACCCCCTTTTATTATTGTAAATGATTGAATCAAATCTCACTCTTAATAAATGTTCGTCTATTCTAGACAAAGCATTACGGTCTGCGGTGTTAGTAAATTGTTGCTGTGTTTGTTATTCGACCTATGCTTGGTTAATATAAATTTCGGTAACCTATGTTGCCATTTCAATGGGTTGAGATGAATTATGTCAGTACTCCATAGTTGCGGATTTCAAATTGTATGATAGACATGGTGGATAAAGACACTGTTTGAAGGGGTGCCTAGTTTGTAATGTTCTTAATACACTTTTTTTTCCACAGCCAAGGGCAACCGCCATTTAGAGGTAGCAGGTTCGATACCCGCCATGGTAATTAATTCAATTATAATCTTCGATTTTTATGTTGTCTAGTGTGTTCTTCTATCTTTCCACTTCTTTCTATGAGTGCCGATCATAACATTATCTGTTTGTTTATTAGATATATAATATGTATTGTACAACTGGTGACAGCCAAGAACAATAAATAAATGAATCAATGAATCTAGGAATGGCATCACCGCACAGGGGACATCCCCACATGGATAGGGATTCTCTTTCCTCTCGGGGTAAAACAAAAACAAAAAAAATTCCTAATCTGCAGAGTTCGTGGCAACTGCACCAAACATATGAACCTAAATTGTCGGTCTCAAAACCCACCTAACCTCCTCCCTCCGCCCCAAAATCCAACGCCTCTGAAAATGATAAATGCAGGTAGCAAAGACAACAACAGTCTCCAAGTAACGGACCTTTGAGCCTGCTGGATTCCACGATCAGCTGCCGAGGTAACCATTTCACGTCCCGTAACCTGCATACCGTCTTCAGAGAAACTGATTCACGGACTGAACTGATTGCCAACATCAGAAGGAGGCACTCTATATTTCCTTTGTCAAGTCATGAGAAGGAGAAACAGTACTTCGTGATGGTGGGGACAGTTGCAGGGAAAAAGAAGCATAGGGAGACTGAGAAAGAAGATGCCGGATACTTTGACATCATGGCTGTGTCAGAACTAATTTACCCCTATAGGTTTCTTGATCTCATTGTGGGAGAGGGAAGGGGGGGGGGGAGGAGACAATAATAGACAACCCCGCCCCCCTCCAACAAGCATATCGTAGGAGTCGACTAATTGAGGGCATTCTTCGCATTCGGAGTGCATCTGTCCAAGAGCCTAGGAACCAAGAGTCTGTATACAAATAGGCCAGATTTGTAAAACGGGACAACACGCAACACTCAAGTTCTGGAACAAAACTAAAGTCTGGAGACGGTCGAACAACCAGAAATTTCAACTGGGTTTACAGTCGGTGAACGCAGAAGAAGAGACAGGAAAAAGAGTTGAATAAAAGTTTACGAGTCAAAAGACTATATAGAGATGACTACTATCGCAAGAAGACATGCATTAAAAAGAAAAAAACACTGCACCCCGTTTTACCAAATGTATTGTCTTTGCTCGAGAAGATTACATCCTCGACCCATAATACCAAGATCAGTAACAGAATTGACATTACGGCAATCCGAACATCCCCAAACGAACCTCATCCCTTCTTTAGCAGCCAATGAAGAGCTCTTATATTGATGGCACCAACAGCAACCTCACTGAATGTCCTCTGATCTTTGACTCTACGTGTTAAGTGTCGCCCAGATCGCGTGGCTACTTTCCGCAGAAATCGGTCAGTACAAATCGTTAGTCTCTATGTCGTGAAGCGAAAATGATCTGCAGAACCGACAGACAAAATGAAACTGTGACTTCAAAGTCATCTTCTACCTGACTGTGTTTATGTCATTGTCATGATCCTTGCTTTCTTTTGTCGATTTTCTGTGTTCTGCCGCTGGGCATTGCAGGCTCGGTCGTCATATATGTTGCGATGTCGTGGAGTCCATTCTCTTCTTGGTCGCCATCTACCTCGTGGTGTTTCTACTTTCATGATGTACCATCTCGTTACGGGCAACATTGGATTCATTCTCATTTAATTACCAAACCCTTTCAGTCTTTATTTTTCACATAATGCAATTTTAGATGTTGTTTCAATAGATCGTCTAATTTCTTCGATTCTCAAATGATCCATTCTAGTTTTTGTTCACGGCTTTTTTCAAATATCTAATTTCGCAGGTGGTTAATCTATCTCGTGTTCTTTAGTCACTATCCGAGTCTGACACAGATAGCACAAGGTAGTATTTATCTCAAGCCATGTGAATATCTCAGGGTAGCTGCAGACACAGACCATCCCCTGCATGAAGCTCTGGGTGCAGTTAAGGGTCAGCGGCTGATAAGAGGGAGGTCATGGATGGCTCAGGCAGAAGACACAATCAGATAGGTTTGCATCCTTGAGAACATTAGGCGAGGAGAGGAGTGGGTCAAAGTGCCACCTGAGCAGTCAGACTTGTGTAGAGTCATAATCACGCATGTTTCACGTACCGGCACAGATCAATCAAATGATCGAGCAATATTTCTCTAAGTTCGCTTTGCGCTTCTCTACCTCGACGTTTACCACGAGGTGGACTGAGTTGCAGATTGGGATAGCTATGGGCTGTACGATCTCACGCATACTGTTTGTCATGGCAATGCAGATCATGTTAGACGGGGCGGCCGGCTACGGACAGGGCCTTCAAATTGGGGACCACTGGATGCCGCCACTACGCGCATTTATGGATGACACGACTATTATAACGGGCAGCGAGGAGTCTGCCCGCACGATCCTGGAAAGATTGGACGCGGTGGTCCAATGCAGCCGAATGCAGTTCAAACCGCAGAAGTCGAGGAGTCTGTCAATCCATAAGGGCAAGGTGTCGGCAACCAGTTTTACTGTGGCAAGGAAAAAGATCCCAACGGTTCTGGAGGAACCGGTGAAGAGACTCGCCATGCTCTTGCGCGAGTCTTCAGACCCAAATGTCATCGCTGTCCAGCCCGCTCTAAAGACTGGCCAGAAGTGGAGAGTCCTCGATGCGATAGAATCTGCCCAGAATGCACTAAAATTGAAGGAGATAATGGGATACACTCAAACCGACCGTCGAGGCCTAGGACACGGGAAGGTCAATTGGTGGTCAAAGGCCTCAGCCAAAGAGCGCCGAGACATGGTAATACAAACGGTGAGGGACAACGAAAACGAGGTTCGGGTCCAGAAAGCAGCCCAGCAGTCGCAGCAGGGCCATTGGGTCAGCCTGGAGAGCACATTGCCAAGAATACTCACATGGGGTGAGATCTGGCGGATGACCCCGTTGCGACTGAGCTTTATCGTTCGTTCGGCGTACGATGTATTACTGTCCGGTGTTAACATGGTTAAATGGTCTGCGACTAACGATCCGACTTGCCCGTTGTGTAAAGCGAAGCAGACTCTAGAACACGTCCTGTCCGCGTGCAGGAAAGCCCTAGGTCAAGGCCGATATACCTGGATACACAACAAGGCGCTAAAAGAGTTAGCAGCCGTTGTCGACCAGGCTAGAATGAGGGCTAACGCCAGAGCCAGTTCTACCATTGTCCCCATTCGTTTCCTCAAGGCTGGGCAGGTTCCAAAAGGTAAGGTCAACCAAAACGCATTCGCTCCATCTGTGCTAGACTCTGCGAGGGACTGGTTACTGGCGGTTGATCTGCCGGGCCATGAAAGGTACCCCGAGTTGATCCGGAAGACCGGCCTGCGACCTGACATAGTTCTCCACTCTGCGCAAAAATGGCAGCTCATCCTGATTGAGTTGACCGTCCCGTTTGAGTCGCGTATTTAAGAGAATCACACGTATAAGCTCGAGAAATACAGTGATTTAGCAGCCGGTCTGAGGAGAAACGAGGCGTACACAGTACGGGTCTTTGTCGTCGAAGTGAGAGCGAGAGGCCTCGTTTCCACTTCGCTCTACAATGTGGTTAAAGAACTAGGATTGCGCGGTAATGAACGGAAACGAACACTTAAAAAAAACTGGGCGAGGCAGCCGAAAGGGCCTCGAGCTGGCTTTGGACGCAACGCAACAACGTAAGGGACGGGCCTCGGTGAGCTGGTCCGGGTCTCTAGTGGAAAAGGGTTTCTCACCCTTTGAAAGTCCATCGTGTCCGAATTGTCTGCCAGTGATCCTCTGCCACCTGCTAATAAAGTCCAACATGTGTCCGGTAAACCAATCGTAAGCTTGTCGCTCGGTCGTCCAGGCACGCTGACTGTTCTAATTAGGCTGCCGTGACGACTTCTTATCTCACAGTACCTTCTGCAAACCACCAAGTCGTCTTGTCTCTATCCGAAAGAAAAACACCATCCGGTAATTTCGTGCAGCAGGGAACCAGCCCTGAGCTTCATGAACTCAGGTGGGCCTACCTCCGAAAGCGTCTAGGAATCGTGGGCCGAAACGCTCGTTGACGAGGATAATTTCTACTGACGACTGGTAGATCCCTGCTGTACTTGCTCCCTCTTCCTATTGTTCTCTAGCCACCGGAGAGCTGCAGTTACCGCCTCCACCACCATTCTCATGCTAGATGTTGTGGTGTCGTACGCCAGGCTGTCGTGCACTATAGATTTTCCACTGGCTTTCGCTACCAACCCCCAGGCCCTTCGCTTTCCTCTCCACGGCGAACCATCTGTATAGATCATCAGATCACCTTGGCGTGAATTGCCGAGAATCAAATGCTGGACTTCCACCTCCGTAGCACCCGCTGTGGCCAGTCTTTGCACTCCCGACCCAATGTGATCATAACCCTGCACAGGTTAGACTTTTCCGCTGGTACTCTGACCGCTAGTATTCTAACCGCTGGTACTCTTGGTCGACACTCATCTTGTTCTTCTTCTCATCCTCCTGTTACTTTAATGAAGCGTTTGGGAAAACATGGTGTTTGTGATAAATAAAAGGAAAAAAAGGGGGGGGGGGTAGAGGTATGAGTTTAATTCTCTTGATGGCTCCATACGCGTTCATTGGTGCTCAGATTCTCCTATTATCAACATATAAATCAGTCCCGTGGTTAATAAGGCTAGCATATGCTGGATCAGGTACGTCCAGTGTACTTCTCGTGCCTGGCGGCACCGATCTTTACTTACAATTCTTGCATTCTTCGTAGCGATACGGACGTTGCTGCTCCCGAAATCATCAAATGGTTGTATCTCTGTAAGGACATTAATAATGAAGCTACGATCCCTAGGCCATCCATCTGCACTAATGCAAAACTGCCAATCCATCACCATTTGTGTGGTTCTTCAGCAGCATCCATATACCCTGGGATAAAGATGGAAGTAACTCAAAGCACCGAGGAGTTTTGCGCTGTCTTAATCCATTGCATATAGAGGCTATCTCGACCCGTCAGTTCATACTCTGAGAATCACTCAACACAAACACACACACATGCACGCACACACACACACACACACACACTGAAAAGTGCATACTCCCTTGAAATGTGTGCGTAGACTATTCCACGGCAAAGGTTAGTTATTATTTGTCCATCTGCTGTAATCTATTTTCTATCTATCTATTGTATTCTTCACTTTTACCGGGTTGTAGCCCAGTTTCGTGGTTTAAAGTATTTGTTTTGTGCCTCTCGCATGATTTGAGTTACAGTTTTCTGGATCTTCTGGCCGTATTCAGCTACTACATCTATCCATTTTTCCTGGGTCTTCCTCTGGCCTTTCTTCCCGATGTTCTATTGTAAAAGGCCTTATAGGCAATCTGATCCGGTTGCATTCTTACTAAATGACCAAACCACTTCATTCTCTGTCTTTCAATATGTTCCATGCATGCTCTTGTTCCAACTTTGTCTCTAATGCTGACGTTTGTGACTCTGTCTCTTCGTGTATTGTTGGTGACTCTTCGGAGACATCGCATTTCACACGTAGTTATTTTTTGCATGTGTGATTTGTTCATTGTCCACGTTTGGCACTGATAGCATAACGTAGGGATGAAAATGCTGTTGATCATCCGTTGTTTGGCTGGTAACGAGATCTTTGGATGACGAAGAAGTGGGGCCAGTTGGTAGTTGATTGCATTGGCTTTTTGAACTCTAGCTTGTATCTCTTTATCGAGTCTTCCATCTTCTGTAAATATGCATCCTAAGTACTTGAATTCTTGAACTTGTTCTAATTGTATGTCATTAATCTTTATGTTTACATTACTGTGTTTCTTTCCTATGGTCATTACTTCAGTTTTTGAGGTCTTTTTTTTCATGTCAAATTTTGTACAGTTAGTGAGCAATGAATCAACATGTTGTTGTAGTTTTTGTTCTTCTTCTTGTAACAAACTGCTGTAATCGACATTCCCAATACTTACAACACATCGATTTGCTTCATTCAAATGTTTCACGTTCACTTTGTTGAATTCTTGAAGACATTTTCGTTTTTTATTTTTAAATTAGCATAAATTGCGTTTCCGCTGATCGGTCATCATCATCATCATCAGGTGCCTTGCTGACTGGCCTGGGCGATCATGCCTCTCCATAATCCACGATCTCCTGCAGCATGTATCAGTTCTTGTGCCGACACACCTCCATGCCATGAAACAAGACTGTCAAGAATCTTCTCCCGTTGTCTTCCTATATCCCTACTTCCACAGATTTTTCCAGTGGTTACAACATGTTTTATTTCCCTCTTCTCATAACACGGCCGAAAAATGATGACTGTCTCCTTCTGATGTCTGTGATAGGTTGTCTTCGGGCTCCCGCCTCTTTCAAAACCTCTTGATTGCTCATTTTGGCTGTCCAAGGTATTCTAAGCATTCTTCTGTAAAACCAAATCTCTGAGGCCTCCAGAAATTGTTTGGTCTGCCTGCCGATTGTCCAGGACTCACAGCCATATGTTAAAACTGGATGTATGTAGCGAGCAAGAATTCTTTTTCTAACTCTCAATGACAAGGATATATTGCACAAGATGTTCTAAATTTTATAAAATGCAGTTTTTGCCTGTCCTATTCTGTTTCTTATCTCAGTTACGCATCTTCCAGCTGATGTTATAAATGTGCTGATCGGTACATCTCACTAATGATATACATCAACGCACTCTAATCTGGGAACGTCTGAAAATTTCCACAGCTAAAACCTCTGCAATTTAGACATTAAACACTTTTGCACATCTCAAAAATGTTTTAACACTGTCCGGGCTTGAGACAGCCCAGTCATTAAACACTTTAGTACACATTAACAATGAATGTCTTCAGACAGTTCAGTCATTAAACACTTTAGTACACCTTAACAATGAATTCCTTGAGACAGTCTAGTCATTAAACACTTTAGTACACCTTAACAATGAATGTCTTGAGACAGTCCAGTCATTAAACACTTTAGTACACATAAACAGTGAATGTTTTAACACAGTCCAGTCATTAAAAACTTTAGTACACCTTAACAGTGAGTGTCTTGAGACAGCCCAGTTATTAAACACATTTGTACACCATAACAATGAGTGTCTCGACTTAGTGCAGTCACAGAACACTTTAGTACACCTCAACAGTGAATGTTTTAACACAGTTAAGTCATTATTAAACATGTTAGCACATCTTGGACAATGCATTAATTAACGCAGTAGACATTCAACACTGAATAACGTTAAAAAACCAGCTCAACTCTTGTTCAGAATGCAACATTTAACAGTTCTATAAAACATAACATTCTAAAATACACCACATTCACAAAGCATCACATTTCAGTCACGAAAACCTTCAGATGTCTCACTAATCAAATATTACCCCTACATCACATACACAAAAACGTTCAAACACCCCAAAAATAAATGATTTAAAGAGACATCAACCTAACAATCAAACATCTTAATCACGGAACACTTCTACACACCTAAAACCTGAAAAATGTAGACTTGCCAGAATCATGAAAACTTTCCACACACCCAAAACACAAAATATTCCAACACTTGAATCATGAAAAATGTCAACACGTCTGAATCATTGAACATTTCAACACACCTAAAACATTTAAACACACTGAAATATAAAACACTTTAACGCACTTGAAACATGAAGCGCTTAACACACATGAATCAGGAAACACTTCAAGACACTCGAATTATGAAATATTTCAACACACATGAATCCTAAAAGACTCGAATCATGAAACACTTAAAGTGGCCTAAATCATAAAACACTTCAAGACATCTAAATAGCGAAACACTTAGACACACCTGAATGATGAAACACTTTAAAACACATGAATCATGAAAAACTTCAGACTCACTTAAAATGGAAAACACTTTAAATGGACTAAATTATAAAAAAGCAACACATATAAAAAAGATATCAAAGCAAAACATCAGGCCAAGTGACACATCGGTGCAAGCCAAACTTCACTGGTCACTGAATGAAGAACATAGAACAAAGGGCAGTGAAGTTTACATTAGAGAGACAACATTGCAGATATGGATAATCTATTTCAAGAAAGAAAGAAAGAAGAAGAAAATATAAACCATAAAACACTTGAGCACACCAGACACGAAACATCTTAAGTATTTGGAAACACGAAACACTTCGACACACCTAAGACATAAAACACATTAAGTGGTCTGAGATCTAAAACAATTCAACACATGTAAAACATAAAACTCTTTAAATTCTCGATACCATAAAATACTTCAACATGCCTAAAGCATGAACAATTTTAGCACACCTACATCATGAAACATTCTAACACCATTAAACCATGACAGTCCACAAATGAATCGTGATCTTATTTACGCAGAAAAAAAAATTACTTATAATCCAGCTGGCAGAATTTCACCAGTCTACGTTAAAGGCTACAAATTAGAACAAGTGACTCATTTCAAATTTTTAGGATCCATTTTAAGTGACTTGGGGTCAAGACCAGAAATCATGTCTAGGATTGCCCAGACAACACCAGTCCTTGCCAAGCAGCAAACTTTATAAAGATCCAAAAACATTTCATGCAAAACTAAGTTTCGATTGCTCAGAGCACTAGATATTAGTACTTTTACACATGGCTGTGAAACGTAGACCTTAACAGCTGAACTTGAAAGAAAGATACAAGCATTAGAAATGTGATGTTTCAGAAAAATTCTTGGCATATCATAGAGAGACCACATTACAAACGAAGAGGTTCGCCATAAAATTATACAAAACATTGGCAACCATGAACCTCTTTTAACTACAGTGAAAAGGCAAAAAATGCAATAGTATGGACATGTAATAAGATCTAACGGCCTCTCAAAAACAATACTGAAGGGCCCAGTAGAGGGAAAGAGGAGAAGAGGCAGACCAAGAAAGACCTGGTTACAGAACCTGACTGACTGGGCAGGCCTCAAGCATGCAACCATGAAGTCGATCGCAACTGACCGTCAAAGGTGGAGAGAGTTGATCAGACAGTCAACAGAAACTGGTGACCCAACGACATGCGGTGTTACGGGATGATGATAATGATGAACTTATTTGAAACACATCAATCCAAAATACTTAAAAATGCAGAAATTAGGAAATAATTCAACACATCTTCTTATGAGAGATACTTCAACGTATTACAGGAACAAACAAACAAACAAATAAAAAACAAAAACAAAAAAACAATTCACACCTGAATGAGAAAATAAATCAAAATTTCTGAATCCTTGAACATTTTAATTTCAACTGAAACATCAAATGCACAATCTCAATACAATAAACAAACATGAACATAAACTAAACTGGATGAAACAAAAAAAAGGTGTAAATGTGTGTGTGTGTGTGTGTGAATGCATTTAGCATCTTGTTGTTTATATCATGTGTGCGTGCGTTTTTGTGCGTTTGTTGGTTGTGTGTGTGTGTGCGAGAGAGAGAGAGAGAGAGAGAGAGAGAGAGAGAGAGAGAGAGAGAGAGAGAGAGAGAGAGAGTGTGTGTGTGTGTGTGTTCTTCTAAGCATTTCCTGTGAGATAGTGCACACGCGCGAGTGTGTGTATGTGTGACACAGTCTCATCAGTTTTATGTGTGTCTGTTTGACGACAACTGAATGGGATCTTTTGCCTCTTCTTCTTCTCTTGCACCTTGTACCTCAGCGAAGTGTCGGGGGGAGATGTACATTCGTTGATAAGCTCTGTCAAACGCACTATTAAAATTGATGTTCATTTCTGTAAATTTGTTTTTAATGCCATCACTCCATATTTTCCGAGGTCTTCCGCTGTATACTGGTTGTAAGGTATCAGTGTGGCTCGCTGTGACAGATAGTACCAGGACATTCTTGTCACTTTAATTGTTGTTCTTTAATGACCTATAAGACTGGCTTTCTATGGGATCAAAGCTTAGATAATGGACTCTTAAAATGGGACACACAAGATACACACAAAAGCTGATGAAAAAATGCACACACACAAAGTAGAGACACACACACACAGCAAGTCGTCAAACAAAGTGAGTAAAAGTAAAGATAATTCTTTACGCCTTAGGCGCATAGGGCATACGGGAAGAGCAACCATATTTTTACAGACCATCGGCACTATGTGATTTATGTGGTCAGCATTATGCCGGCCGTCTTTACTTCCCCAGTACATCCATCCCGGTTCCCATTTTAGGCTGGGTCGACCTGTGACGCATCACACCACGATAAAAATCCACGCAGCCAGCAGTGGCTTTCGATCGCGGTACGTTGGAATCACGATTCGGACAAGCCCAAAGTCAGTCAGGGTTCAGGATGTTATAATTAACTGAGCATCCACCTCACTGCGAACCACTCAGACAGACCTAAACTATGGGATTTGCACGCAGCTTAGACGAGCCACATCTCTTTGTTCTGTCCTTCGGGCGAAAATGCAGTTTTTTAATGTGCGATCATCGACTGTCTTACTGCGTATGAGACAAAGTCTTACTGTGTGAGAGGTAAGGTCTTAATGTGTGACAGGCAAGGTCTTACCATGTGACTGGCAAGGTCTTACTGTGTGAGAGGCAAGGTCTTACTGTGTGACAGGCAAGGTCTTACCATGTGACTGGCAAGGTCTTACTGTGTGAGAGGCAAGGTCTTACTATGTGAGAGGCAAAGGTCCTTCTGTATGGAAGGCAAGGTCTTACTGTGTGAGAGACAAGGTCTTACAGTGTGAGGGACAAGGTCTTACTGTGTGAGAGGCAAGGTCTTACTGTGTGAGAGGCAAGGTCTTACTGTGTGAGAGGCAAAGTCTTACTGTGTGAGAGACAAGGTCTTACTGTGTGAGAGACAAGGCCTTACAGTGTGAGAGGCAAGGTCTTACAGTGTAAGAGACAAGGTCTTACTGTGTGACAGGCAAGGTCTTACCATGTGACAGGCAAGGTCTTACTGTGTGAGAGGCAAGGTCTTACTGTGTGAGAGGCAAAGGTCTTTCTGTATGGAAGGCAAGGTCTTACTGTGTGAGAGACAAGGTCTTACAGTGTGAGAGGCAAGGTCTTACAGTGTAAGAGACAAGGTCTTACTGTTTGAGAGGCAAGGTCTTACAGTGTGAGAGATAAGGTCCTACAGTGAGAGAGACAAGGTCTTACTGTGTGAGAGATAAGATCCTACAGTGTGAGAGGCAAGGTCTTACCATGTGACAGGCAAGGTCTTACAGTGGGAGAGACAAGGTCTTACTGTGTGAGAGGCAAGGTCTTACAGTGGTAGAGACAAGGTCTTACTGTGTGAGAGGCAAGGTCTTACCATGTGACAGGCAAGGTCTTACAGTGGGAGAGACAAGGTCTTACTGTGTGAGAGGCAAGGTTCGATATTTCAGCCATCAAACTTCCAACTGTGCTACATACAAGCCCGTGCCTCACCTTCCCCTCAGTATTTTGCACAGTCATCTTCTGAAGTCGGCGAAAGGGTTTCCCCTAAAACTGAGCTGAGTAGAATTGAGTTCTAAGATTTTGAGCAATGGATCTGCGTCATGGCAAACGGGTGAAACCCATATCATTGATCTTATGACATTCCTGTAAACGCTCCACATTCTTTAACAGCCAGCACAGAGTTTCAGTTTCAGTGGCGCAAATTTTAAACATTAATTATTTGAAATCAACCTCAAAATATTTGACCCCCGGCTAGTCATTAATAAAATGTTGTTTCCATCTCACAAGTCTGCAGTATTGTCTATGCTTTCCGCCAAGACATCAGCACTGGCCGTATGTTATTTTGAGAACTCTCTTTTCATGAACATTCATAATCCCGTGAAATGGTCAGCGCGCCTAGGCTATTCCACAATACAGTTTCTGAAATTTCCATCTGCTGTAATCAACATTCCCAATACTTGCAACCTATCGATCTGCTTCAGTTTTTTCTTATTCAAATTTCAGCAACTATAACCTCTGCAATTAGGTCATTAAACACTTTAGTCTATCTCAATAAAGAATTACCCAACACAGTCCAGTCATTAAACACTTTAGTCTATCTCAATAAAGAATTACCCAACACAGTCAAGTCATTAAACCGTTTAGCATATTTCAACAATGAATGACTTAACACAGTCCAATTATTAAACACTTTAGCACACCTAATAATGAATGACTTAACAAAACCCAAGCAGTAAACACTCGAGTACACCTACAACAATGTTTTAACACAGTCCAGTCATAAAACACTGTCGCACACCTTAACAACATGTTAACAATGTCCGGTCATGAAACATCTTAACAATGAACACCTTAACAATGAATGGCTGAACACTGTCGTCCATTCATGAAACATTTTAGTACACCTTAACAGTGAATTCCTTAAAAACGGTGGCACACCTTAGTTAATTATACCTTAACGTAGTAGTCATTAAACACTGAATAACTTAAAACGATCAGCTCAACACATCCTAATCACAGCAGTTTTCAGTTCATGTTAATTATGCAACACATCAACAATTCTCTGAAAGATAACAGTCTAAAATACATCAAATTCACAAAACATCACACCTTTGTCACGAAAACTTTTGGGATATCTCAGGGTTAAAATATTCCCCCTCACCACATACACAACAATTCAAATACCTCAAATATAAACGATTAAAAGAAATATCAACCTAATAACCAAACATTTGAATCTTGGAACACGACAACACACCAATTACATACAACAATTAGAAAAGCCTGAATCATGACGAATTTCAACACACAAAATATTAGAGCCCACATCTGAATCATTAAAAATTTGTGCCCACCTGAAACATGCAACATTTCCAAACACTGTACTATAAAACATTTTAAGACACTTGAAACATGAATTCCATGATACACATAAATCTTTAAACACTTAGACACACCCGAATCATGAAATATTTCAACACACCGGAATCATGAAACATTTCAACACAAATTAATCATAAAACACTTACTACACCCGAATCATGAAACATTTAAAATACCTGAAACATGAAATACTTCATTCAACACACCTGAATCATGAAACGTTTCAACACACCTGAATCATGAAACACTTCAACTCACATAAAACATGAAACATTTTAAGTGGTCTAAATCATAAAACACTTCAACACACCTGAATCCTAAAACACTTCAACACCCATTAATCATGAAAAATGTCTAACTCAGCTCAAATATCACACACTACAAGTGGCCAAAATCATAAAACTTCAACACAAATAAAACATATATCAAAGCAACATTTCTGGCCGAGAGACACACCGGCGCAAGCCAGACTTTACGGGTCACTGAGTGATATACAAAAGGCAGTGAAGTTCCTACTAGAGACAACATTGCCGATATGAATAATAGTTTTCAAGCGAACCAAAAAAGAAGACAGAAGCAAAAATATAAAACATGAAACACTTCAACATACAAAAGACACGAAACACCTTAAATTAAGTGTTTAAAATCACGAAACACTTCGACACACCTGACATAAAACACTTTGAGTAGTCTCAAACATAAATACTTCAACACATATGAAACATGAAACACTTTAAATTGTCAAAATCATGAAATACTCAGACAAGCCTATCACATTAAAAACTTTAGTACACACACTACATGATTTAAAAAAAAAAGATAAAAAGAATAGTTACATTATTTAAAACATATCAACTCAAAAAAATCTTAAATTCATAAATTATGAAATAATCCAACACAACTTTTCATGAAACACTTCAACATTTCACGATCGTGAAATACAAAAATAAAAAATAAAATAAAAACCCAGACCATTCGCAACCGAATAAGAAAAAACATCAACATCTCTGAATTATGGAGATTTCAATTTGTTGCCCAAGCAAACGCAGCAGAACCAAATCCAAGTTAGAGATAAAATGCATAATTGCGACATAGTAAAACAAACATGAAAATAAAGCCTAGTAAACATAAAACAGTGTGTGTCTGCATCTAAACACCCTGTTGTCAGATCGTGTATGTGTATTTGTGTGTGTTTGAATGTTATGTGTATGTTCGTGTAAGCATTACTTACGAGATAGCGCACGCTCGGGTGCGTGTGTGTATGTGTGTGACACATGAAAAAAAAAGTATAGACCTACTGCCTACCCGCAAGCATGAAGTAAGAGTCGACTAATTAGGAGCGTCCTTCGAAGACGGAGTGCATCTGCCTGAGAGGCAAGGAACCAACAGTCTGCACACAAATGGATTAGATCTGTCAAATGGGTGCACACGCAACACTCAGGTTCTGGAACAGGACTGCAGTCCAGAAGAGGACGAATAACCAGAACTTTCCTCCAGAGTGTACAGCTGGTGAACGCAAAGAATAAGAAGAAGTTGCATGTGTGTCTGTTTGACGGCAACTGAAAGGGTCAAAGTTGAGACAATGGACTCTTCAAATGGATTTGAACCCATTGGCGAATGATCAGAGAGACACACAAGCAGATCATAAGACACAGACAACAAGCACACGTTTAGATACAAAGTGGAGGAAAAAACCCATGGGGAATAGTGGTAGTTGCAGTAGAAGCAGTAGCAGCAGGAGCAGTATTACTACTACTACTACTACTACTACTACTACTACTACTACTACTACTACTACTACTACTACTACTACAACTACTACTACTACTACTACTGCTGCTGCTGCTGCTGCTGCTGCTACTTCTACTACTACTACTACTACTACTACTACTACTACTACTACTACTACTACTACTATTACTACTACTACTACTACTACTACTACTACTACTACTACTACTACTACTACTACTACTACTACTACTACTACTACCACCAATAATACTAGTAGTAGTAGTAGTAGTAGTAGTAGTAGTAGTAGTAGTAGTAGTAGGTAGCGCTTCGGTCACAGGTGTGATGGAGAGTTTACCCCGTTGTGATATGTATAAGGAGTTAAGCCATACCTTACCTCGGGAGCCAGTGGGCTATGTGCTGGTTTTACGGATCCTCAAGCAATACTCCTGCCACACGACCCCTTCGTGGCTACAGATAATGGCTTATTGGAACCTAGACTAAGCTGCAGGGGATCTCAAGAGTCTGTGGCCCCCGCAGATGCAGTGCCCAGAAATCCTCTGACTCTTATAAATTCCACCCCAAATGCATTAACGATAACATCAGTCACAAAACTATTTGGGACATGAGTTCATCCCGCATGTTGATTACACTACTATTTGACACATATTGGCTCTAACGTTCATCGACGGAAAATCATTCTGGCCAGACTCAGATGTCGGTCAGTCAGGTATCAGGATGTCTTAATCTGCTAAGCAGCCACCTCACTGCAAACTATTGAGACTCAGCCCTAAACTTTGGGATTAGCCCGCAGCTTAGACGAGCTACATCTCCTGTGGGAGGTATCTCTTTTTTTTTTTTTTTAATCTGTCCTTCAGGACAAAGTTTTCGATGAACCAATATTGCTTGTCTAACCGTGTGAGATTCAAGGTTCCAGATTCCAACCCTCAAAAGTCGAACTGCCTTAGCCATCCACACAACAATCTTCCATGAGCACCAGAGTTCAGGTAGGTAGGTAGTTGTACCCCACCCGGACTTCACACAAGCGATAAACACCCGGTGACTCACCATGCGGATCAGGATCACCTTTAGAGAGGTCCCAGAAACCCGTTTCAGCGGTTATGGACATATCTATGGTCTAAGACATATTTACGGCCCGGCTATATTCAGGGCCTGGCAGAAGCCAGGGTGCTGCTTCAAATAACAAAAAAAAAATTGCATTTCACATGGGAACGACAATGTATAATGGCACGGGAGTTCTTGTACAGGTGCACAAACAGCCTTCAGCCTTAATCTGCTCGACTATCTGCCATAAGCACTAGAGTTCAATAGCAGGGTAGTGTTGATAATTGTGTAACAACCCCCCCCCCCCCTTTTCCCACCTCAAACATCCCTCACCAGGTACTTATACCGTTCCAAGCCACTCGTGTTTTTTTTTTTGGGTGGGGCAATTATTAACACTTCTTACCTAAATACTTGGGGGGGGGGGGGGAGCACACAACTATAGCCGATACTGCTTGCAGTAGGTTGAACGTGGTCGAATTTTTATTTCATAAACGGATTCAAATGCAATGACAGCCAGATTTTTAACTAAAGTTAGACCTGAAACGATATGAGGAGCATGTCTTCCAAATACCGTGGTTGAACATGGTCATCGTGAATCGATTTGATCATTACACAGACAGTTTAGTGTCAAGAGGCAAAAGAAGTGCTTGGGGCTTCTTAGCAAAAGTTAATGGTCGACGTTTGGTGCAGGAGAGCCTAGCATATGATACCACAACATCCATCTTAAGAATGGCGGTCACTGCAGCTTTCCGCTGGCTAGAGAACACGACACACACACATATCGTGATTGTTACTGATTCAGAAAGCATGCTGAGGAAGATCAGAACAGGTATGTTTCGTGCAGAGTGGCATGCTTCGCTGCGGAGGACACGAGTGAGGAGTATTGTCTGGACTTTTTCACCGGGGCCGCCGGTGTGCTGGGAAATGAACAGGCGGACAGACTGGCTGGCTCTGCACAACTTGGTGGAATACTGCTACATGATAAGACAGACGTGGTTAGTGACTTGTGGGAGAGCGTGTACAATGCGGAGGAGCAGATGGATCACCACAGTTTGGTGAGATTGATGTAGTTGGGGGTGACGAGAGGTTATGGCAGATGCTCGAGGCTCAGAGGAAAGGCAAGACGGAGGTTTAATCAGAATGCTACTGGCACCATTGGTATCGGAACTCTTCGCTGGCTGCTGAAGATGGGTACGGAGCGCTTATGCGAATACCCCGAGTGCTGCGATGTCGGTTCTTAAATCAAATTCAATCGTGAATCGGAAATCGATGGCCAAGCAGTAGATGGGTTATTCAGGGACAACACATGTAGACAATAAGGACACAACGCAAATAGAGTTACCTTATGTCGAGAAAAACAACCAGGACGACTAACCCAGTGAACAAATGACCGATGGAGTCGGATATGTCGGCCGAAAGGCGCAAATATAGCAGCTATGCAGTAAACAGGATTAACGCGATACCCACCCCCCGCCTCACACGCCAAAGGACCCAGTTCAACAAATATACATACTTTCCTACATACATACAGTGTTCGCCCTTCCTTCAGATTTGACATTGGCTTCCACGTCGACCCAGCCTAACTATTTCAGGCCCAAGCAACTCAGTGTGTGTCGATTGAGAAGTTCTGGTTTGCCAAAACAACAGTCTGCGTCGACCGTGTGTCCTACACACATTGCTTCGCATACTGTTCCGTACTATTTTTTAGTGTTTGAAGCTAAGTTTAGAACATCAGGGAAGGTTACTCTAATGTTTTCGTTTTTGAATGACCATGAATACCAATGTTCTAGGCACAAATGCAGGACATTAAACTATTCCTAGGTTGACGGCAAAAATATGTAGATAGTTGTTGACCAGTCTGAGCCCTGGTAAAATGGTTCTGCCCCTCTGCATCTCAACCCAGCCTAAAATAGGAATCAGGAAATGTCCAGGGAAGTAAAGTTTAATGTTACCTAAGTTATCTGTTGATACGAGATCACAACAACTGGGTCCAACAATCCATAAGGGTACAACTAAGATAATGATAATAAATCAGGCAAACAGTAATGGGGTTTATCTTAATGACATCCGCTCCAAGATGTGGAAACACACACGTATTAGGGCAGTAATGCAGATAAAGATGGGGGAATTGACAGAGATAATACAATGTGAATACAAAAGACAAGTGGGGCTTTCATTGCACTAGGACATTTATGCAGGTCAAAATCAATTTAAACTTAATAATTTAAAGAATTTATTTCTAATTTCAAACCAGTATTATTGTATGGAGCGAAAACATGAAGAACCACAAAGGCGATGACCAATAAACAACAAACAAAACATTTATTAATTGGCGCCCCAGAAAAGTCGAATGTTGTTGTTATTCTGACAATGAGAGATCAGTTAATCTAACAGACGAGAACGAACAGTATGCACACACACAGGGCCAGGTTTACAAGACCAATGGACACGCTCAAATTTTCGTTCAGGAAAAAGACCAATGTCCAGACTAAACGAACAGCAAACATTTCTTTATCTGGAGCTTACAGGCGGTGAACGCCAATCGGGCCCAAGAGTCGCATGTTAAATAGTCCTGTCACAGAGTGTAACAGCTGAAATTGCACGAGTGTAAGATTGCGCCTCACAAAAGGTGTATGTGTGAATGTGTTGTTAGGCTACAGATCGGGGGTGAGAACTACTTACATGCCTGACTACTAGACCTGCACCTGACAAAAGTTGTCTGTATATATGAGTGTGTGATTAGACTACAGATTGGTGAGAACTACTTCGTGTACATATGAGTGTGTGATTAGACTACAGATGGGTGAGAACTACTTACACGCTTGACTAGACCTACACCTGACAAAAATTGTATGTTCATATGGGCCTAAGGTTTTTTTAATATGCAGAAGCAAGAGCTGTTAACCCTTTAGTTCGATACTATGGATATCGCAAACCTTTGTAATGGTTAGACTACAGATAGGTGAAAACTACTAACATGCGTGAATGTAGGCTTGCACATCGCAAAGGTTGTATGTATGAGTGTGTGGTTAGACTACACATAGGTGAAAACTACTAACATGCGTGAATGTAGGCTTGCATCTCGCAAAGGTTGTATGTATGAGTGTGTGGTTAGACTACACATAGGTGAAAACTACTAACATGCGTGACTGTAGGCTTGCATCTCGCAAAGGTTGTATGTATGAGTGTGTGGTTAGACTACAGACAGGTGAAGACTACTTACATGCGTAACTGTTGGCTTGCACCTCGCAAAGGTTGAATGTATGAGGGTGTGGTTAGACTACACATAGGTGAAAACTACTTACATGCGTGACTGTAGGCTTGCATCTCGCAAAGGTTGTATGTATGAGTGTGTGGTTAGACTACAGATAGGTGAAAACTACTTACATGTATGACTGTAGACTTGCACCTCACAAAAGTGCAGTGAGCGTTCAGTCAAATTTCTTGAAAGCACATAATTCCTGATTGTCAAACGTTTTACGGCAACTAAGGATGTCAGAGGAATATAAAAAATGTCTACAGCTGTTCTTGGACCGATATACCATTCAACAAGAACATAATTTGCATCAAAGGTTTCCAATTTGAACCCTTTCAAGCGTGGCCAACTATCTGAGGAAAACAAAAAGTTTCGACGTCTTGAAGCTTGTCACAAACGCTAGTATTAATATCATAGGGCATTTGATTAAGAAAAAAGAAGAATTACCCAGTCGTACAGGCAAGCAGGAATATAGGGCTCAACACTTTGATTCCCCCTCACCCTATCACCCCTCCCCCCACCATGAACATTTGCAGGAGTCTAAGTGGCCCTCTAACCATGTATACAGTTATCTTCTAAACATTTGATTAGATATTTTCTAATATTTCAAATATTGAATCCTTTTTATTTTCCATTCAGCTCTTTAAAACAATTGATATTATTAACATCGCGCACTTGTAAAAAGCAGATGCCCTGAGCAACCCCCCCCCCCCCTTTTTTTTTTCCCCCACAGCCACCTAGAAAAAGATAATTAGGCTAAAAAAAAACCACCTCTTTTATTGGTTGTCGGCGCCTATGGAGTCATACAAAGTGGTGCATAAAACGTTGGTTTCAGCCAGGCACGAACCTAGGGCATGGCATGTAATGCAGATGCCATGGGCGCCACTTGAAGGGAGAGCTGTGACAATGAACTCAACTTTTCAAATAGTGGCAGCATCTCACCTAAAGGGATCACACTGAGTTTCATTTTGCTGAAGCAAACTAGACGGGCGCCACGTTTTTCTTCTTCCCCATTTTGTTCAGCTTTTTAGTCACAGTTCACTGGGTTAATTTCTTTTTTTTTTTTAACTATAAATATTCACCCCTGATTAGCACTGATGACAGTAATTAGAGAAAAAAAAAAAAAAAAAAAGCTTTCGTGATCTGGCCAAACAAAGTCATAATTTCTGTAACATTACCTAGTATATTTTTTTAATGTGCGTATATTTATTGTTATACATGTTTTTGCTCTACATTATACTATCGGCTTATGTACATTTAAAAACAAAAAGAAAAAGAAAGAAGATCGTGAAATAAATGTACATAAAGAGGAAACGTGGAGATAAAGGACGAAAGAAATGAAAAATGTAGACATCCAAGTTCATGATTCCTTTATTTGAAATGCCTTGCTCAAGTGGTCTGACAGGCTCTATGGAAACTCCTACTCCTGCTAATTTTTTGTTCAACTCTAGAGTTGAATGGCGTAGGTAAAAACACTGACATGACAATAATAGGAAAGGAAGACAACGAGGAAAGACAACGAGAAGTGGCAATATTGTTAAATATACTGACCCAATACATCTGACGAGACTGAAAGCGAACATAGTAAATCTAATGGGTTTATCAGAATCTGGAGTTGCTTTACTAGAAGTAGTTCAACAGCATGCCAGTGGACTTCTCAACTTTAACAAGTATACAGGAAAAAGCAAATCTTTTCATAAAAGAAATGTAAAAGTTTGGTTCAAGGTGTTCTCAAAACAATGAAGGGCCTTTCCTACTAACAAACAACCGTTCAAGAACAAAACTTGGTTTTAGTCAACACGGAAATGCTCGTGGTAATAAAGCAACAACCGTGATTGGCTTATCCTTTATAAAAAGCAGACTGCTTTTTACATCTGTTGTCTTTTATATTCTAAATGAAATCATCCATCCTCTCTAGAGCAAGAATGTGAATTCAGCAGTGGAAAACACATGCAAGTGTTCACGAAAATGCCAAGAACCACCGGATTTTCTTTGTCCAATGACGCCTTCACGTGTGAAACTGTTTGCCTGATGGCATCATTTATAATCAATAATAGTGCAACTGTAATTGTAATCTTCTGTCAATAAAGTGTCATGACTTGTTAATTACAGATTTGCTCATCTGCTAATTTGATTTGATAGATGATGATGATGATGACGATGACGAAGATAATTTATTACTAGGATGTTTATTTTTCGGCCTGCATCTAACCGTCCGTTTCGGAAATCCCAGAGGGGAAGCTGTGTTAAACTATGATGAAGAGCAAGGTTAGGTTTTACTGATGCAAATTTCCAATTTCTGGACCTGGAGTCAATAAGTTCCGTCGCACAACTACTGACTGAGTCCTTGGTGCACACTTTGAGCTTCGTATTTCATGAGGAATAATTTTTGGGTGGCACCCTTGTCTCATCTTTTACAATCTAACAATGTACGTTTTACTTCATGATTTTCAAGAACACCCCGAGGTATTTCCCTGCTTACTCTATCAAAAACCAGCTCTTCATCTATGAAAGCTAAAATAAACTCTTTTGATGATTGCACTAAATTGTCATTTTACAGATTTGCCGTATGGCAAATATCGCATCAGTGCATCCCTTTCGCTTTTTAAATTCGAACTGGTGGGGGCTTAGTGATGGCTCTACAGTTTGTCTTATTCGTTGTTCTCGAATTCTTGCAAACATTTTACCCACCCTATTTAGAAGTGAGATACCTCTGTATATGCCCCATTCTTTTTTCTTCCTTTACTTCTTCCACATTGGTACTATGATGGCTTTTTGTCAATCTAAACATTTCTCTGCTCCCATGCCTTCTTGGAGATGTGAACTAAACTTGGACACTCATCAATTCCTTCCGCTGTTATCCCAACATTTGTGTGGACTACCGGCACCATTTTTTGAATACCGGTGGCTTCTTTGTTTTTTTTTATGGCAAAAAGAGCCACGACATTAACAAAGTTCACAAACTGTTTTGCGACAATAACCATATTAATGAATGATGTTTTCTATCATCAAAATGATGACAAAAACCGCACCAATAACAAATATATTTCTCACCATCGTTGTTGTAAATGATGACCCTGTGTAGCACGTATGACGAGCTAAATGTCACTGTCCACCAGTCTCCGTAAAAGCGACCATAGGTGTGAATGCAATAATAGTAGTCAGTAGTTGTGCTTCCGTCTACAGCATGCGAGGCATAGCCGCCGTTAGAATAATATGGGATTATAAGCGTCGCCTCCTGTTTTAGGGCAACATTTCGACCTGTAGGAGAACAGTGAACTAAACCTGAGACAGGGAACTTTCATTTAAACACACAGAAACACCCGCGATCGAAACCCACTGTTGGCTGCGTGGATTTTTATCATGGTATGGGGCGTCGCAGGTCGACCCAGCCTAAAATGGTTACCAGGATGGGCTGTCCTGGGAAAGTAAAGACAGCGGCGTCATGCTGACCACATTACCCACCGAGTGCGGTCTGTAAAAAAAAAATAGCGCTCTTTCCATGTGCCCGATACGCCTAAAGGCGTGGAAACGGGTCTTTACTTTTTTACTTTTTACACTCTAACACACACACATACACACACACGCGCGTGCGCGTGTACACACACACACACATGCACAATACTTACTTCCTCTTTTTCTTTTTCCTCTTCTTCTTCAACGTTAGTTCGAGTGACATAAATGTGTTGTGCCTGTTTACAGCATATCTGTACAATATGGCTTCATAGGCCAACGCATCCGACTTCTTAGGGCGTTGGTTTCTGTTGCGGGGGGGGGGGGGGGGAGAAATAACATTTTACAGCCCCACTAGAGTTGTGATGACTTGGCCACCACTGATCTTCAGATGCTGTCCTTAGAGGACACGTTGAGGACAGCTGCATCTAGATTCAAGAGAATGTAGGGGCAGAACATGGGCATACCGCGCCCTCCAGAAAGGCTTCCATAAGAGCAGAGCTTACATGGCACTCTATCATTGAGCTCACTTACGGAATCGTCACATTCTGCTTATGACTGCTGAACCTCGTCGCATCCACTATTTACTGTCTGTAGTCATTAGGGATCCGCAGACGAAAGACTTCAATTAACCTCACAAAATGGGCATCTCTCTTCCTCAGCATGTTAGACATCTGTTTGCCAATCGATGACCTCTTTCACGTGGATGCGCTGGGACACTTTGGCATTTGTGGGAAGCATGCACTAGGCACGGCTTCCCCGTATAGTCATTTCACTCAGGCGAGAGTGGCCAGTTGGCCCTTTCGTGAAATAAAGTAGGACTGAGGTGGGAGACATGGAAACTTTTGCTGATAAGACGAATTACGATTAAAGTGCTCAGTGATGGGAATTAAACAGGTGAGCACCTACAGTCAAACGTTTCACCTGAAGTCAGAGTATATCGGAAAGGGGGTGAGAGTGGATTGAAAGTGTGAAAGGGCAGCTTTACAAGGACAACAGACTGGAGAGACTGCAGATGAGAATGAGAAGATAGCTGCTGAATAAAATTTAAACAAAATAGACAACTGAAATATTCAGCCACATTAAACGATTAAAAGACGTTACAATGTGTGCCGGGGAAGAACAAAGGCAAGAGAGCAAGAGGTAGAAAGTGATACAAGCGAAAGAACACCACAAAAAGGATAAATAGAAGTCTGAAAAAAAGAAAAAGAAAGAGAGACAGAGACAGACAGACAGATAGACAGACAGACAGACAGAGAGAGAGAGAGAGAGAGAGAGAGAGAGAGAGAGAGAGAGAGAGAGAGAGAGAGAGAGAGAGAGAGAGGGAGAACTTAGAGAGAGTTAGAGATTTATAATAACCAAATACATTGTGGAGACAGCAACTAATTGACGCATTCATGACAAGCAAATGACTAGATGGAAGTATAAGCCTTCGCTAGAACTCAAGAACATCAGTAATACAGTAGATGTCCAGATGTTTTAGCTTGAAAACCTTTTCTGAAATGGTTGTATATCAAACCTGAGGCTTGAAAACTCAACTCATACACTAGAATTTACGAAACAAAATGTTTTTTTTTTTTTTTGCAGTACCGACGGGATAACCCAGCTACACATAAACAAAGGGACTTTCCTTAATGAAAACGGGACATTCCTAATGAAATCGCGACTTTCCTAATAAAAACAGGACTATGGTCACTCTAACTATTTCGTATCAGGGAGATTATTTCTTCTATTAAGTAAGTTGTACCCCACCAGGACATCACACAGAGCGATTAACATCCGGTGACAGAAAGTGCCACCATGTGGATGCGGATCTTCCGTCGAGAAGTCCCTGAAAACCCCGTTCAGCTCTTAGGTTATAGTAACTCATACACTAGAATTTACGAAACAAAATGTTTTTTTTTTTTTTTTTTTTGCAGTACCGACGGGATAACCCAGCTACACATAAACAAAGGGACTTTCCTTAATGAAAACGGGACATTCCTAATGAAATCGCGACTTTCCTAATAAAAACAGGACTATGGTCACTCTAACTATTTCGTTTCAGGGAGATTATTTCTTCTATTAAGTAAGTTGTACCCCACCAGGACATCACACAGAGCGATTAACATCCGGTGACAGAAAGTGCCACCATGTGGATGCGGATCTTCCGTCGAGAAGTCCCTGAAAACCCCGTTCAGCTCTTAGGTTATATAAGGGCCACCGGCAACCGGTAGGTTATATTAGGGCAACCGGCAACAGCATGGGTAGGGATTCAAAATAACGAACGATTTCGTCCCACAAGGCGACGACGAATTGTAGGCATGGTTAGTTCTTCTGGCCAGGTGGAAAACTCAAAGTATTTTGGAAGTTGTGAGAAAAGGAAACATAAACATTGTTTACCTCCACTGACAAAAATGGAACACACATGCGCAGCCACTGGTCCTTCGACGGTAATTTGGTTCCCATCTGCGTAACTGCTGCACAATATATCCATCGTGTTGTTATCTACGGCCACTGCACTGTGCACTGGGCACAGGTTTTCAGAGCCATTCAATGTAACTTCCAGTCGCTCTAAATCATCTGTCAACGGAAAACAGACATAATCGTGATTAAAACTCAGTGACACGATTCTGTTTGGGAAAATCGTCTCAATCGGTATTAATATTCTGTTGCGCTAAGGTGCGGTTAAAACAACATGAAATGTGTCTAACGTGCTGAAGATGAATGTAACTATTTGTGTGGTGATCGAAGTCAAGGACCAGTGAGCTGCTCATTGTTATCTGCAGAGGGTGCATCCCATGACAAGTAAAAGCTCAATATACGGAAGCGAGATAAGGCAGTCATATGCAGAACGTGACGATTCCTTGAGTGAGCCCAGGACCAGAGCGTTATGTGTTAGCACTGTATTTATGCAAGCCTTCTTGGAATGCCCATGATCTGCCCCAGCCTTCACCTAAGGACCGACCAGTTGACACTTGGTTGCATTGGGCGGGTTCACCCGGAGCAACACCTGAAGATACAGGAAAACAGAGAGCGCTATCCAAATAAGGCCAAGCCGTGTCCCACGAACATATCCGGCAAGTTAACCTGTACACAAATGCTCGATGAAGACGGATGTGTCTGCTGAAAAGTACAAACGGTCACAACGCAATTTCGTCACTCCGACGGGCGAAAAGCAGAAGAAGAAGACACCATTCACTAGAAAAACGGAAAGGTGCCAGCAGCGACTATATGGTAATTATTGAAGATGTGGGCGAGTGGCTGATCGAGTGGTTACAACGTAGGGCTCTCATGCAGGAGACCTAGTTTCGACCCCTGGTGAGGTGATGGAGTTTTTCTTTTGCTGGCAAAGTTAAAACTTCCTAAGCTGCACAGTCTGTGGCGACAGCAGTAGTCATTAAAACCTCCTAAGCTGCAGAGTCCGTGGCGACAGCACTAGTCAGGCGGCCCTAAATCGTCAGGTTTAAGGCCGTCTGTCTACACCGCCCAAAAATGTTATGAACCTGACAACAGTGGTAGATTTTAAGTTGTGTACAAAGTCATGCGTCCACATCCGGGAATGTATTAGATATATGTTCCCGCCTAGGTCTTCAAACCTGGTCAGTATTAAAAATAGGGCTGTACCGAATAGTGATTTTCACTATTCGACCGAATACGAATAGCTGGACCAACGAATAGTGAATCATCATCATCATGTGCTTTGCTGGCTGGCATGGGCGATTATGCCTCGCCACAATCTGCGATCTCCTGCAGCACGTATTAGTTCGTGTGCTGACACACTTGCATGAAAAACCTTCGTTCCATGTTGTCAGCATTAGGCCAGCTTTTTGTCTCACTGAAGGTATTTCCAGCTGTACTAAACAGGAAAATACGACAAATACAGAGAGTCAAAATGAAAACCCATAGGCGAAACATCAAAAACAAAACTAACGCCGACGAAGAAAACAATGCCGTCCTTACAAGTCGCCCCCCCCCCCCCCCCCCCCCCCCCCCCCCCCCCGCCGGGCGGCCAACGCCAGAAGATCAAACAACAAAGACAATGAAGAAACCGAACGTCGATCAAAACATTCAGCCGCCGCCGTTTCCAAGAGACGACGAAAGAACAGATACGACACCTATAAATGATGACTGTCACGATACGATCTCAGTGGTTCCAGAAGTTAGTACTTGTAATAAGTTCTTCTGGTTCTAAAGAGGGAGGATTATATTTACTCTGCCCTTTACCCTAATATTACTTTAAACCAAATTGATTTAAATGTTACCAGTCCTTCTCCCAGACAAAGCCACTGCGCTTTGTTTAAAATTACCTAACACTACGTAATACAGCCCGCTGGTTCAGAATAGGGATGTGAGGTTGGATTCTCACGCTAGTGTCAGAATGTTATCTCCTGACCAGACTGTAGAGACTGAGCGGGGCCCTTTTGAACAGGTAAATTGAGTGGACGCTAGACATTGTGGAGCCGGGAGGTCGAAGTTTAACACGTCAGTGTAATTCTGAAAAGAACAGGTGTTTGGCAATTAGGAATGTTTTATCTTGGTCAAGGTCGTACTGTAGGCCGTTCACTGTGAATGACAGGTCACTGGTTAGCCAATTTGATCTGAGAAGTACTCCGGAGGCGGAGCTTAAGTCATCGTCTTGAGGGTTGGGTAGAACTAAGTAAAGGGAGGTGTTTAATTTGGACAATAGATTGATACTTATACTTCGAGCCTGTGGAATTCCCGTCATTAATCGCAGCCTGCCGGCAAACAAACACAGATCGACGTGAAGGTAATTTTACGGTCGCATTCTGTTTTGGCGATTGATGGAAAAGTTCCCAGCGCCCATGTGACGATCAGTCCATGAAGTAGCCTACATTGTGTTAGACTCGGCCAGCTGGGAACGAGGTGGAGAACGAGGTGGAGAACGATGTGGAGAACGAGGTGGGGATGAAGTGGAGAATAAGCTGAAACAGGCAGACAACAGGCAAGGAAGAGTTGGACAAGCTTGACAGTTCCTCACGGCTGTCAGAGGCTTATAAGTTGAGTTAACCCCTTTATGTTAACCTATTATCATCATTATCATACCACTCTAAACCCCGAGCTGTTTGTCTCGCTGAAGCTTATCACGTTAACCAGTCACTGTTTGTGTAAATCAACAAACTGGTAATTTCATTGTAGTAAATAAAGCTGTATGTCAAGTTTTAAACTACATAGTTTGTTAAATTCCAAATGTCTGTTCTTACATGTTTAATTAAACTGTTAGGATAGAATAACATTTGGTGGGAGCTCAATTAATAATATAATAATTCTTTAATTATTCATAAAAACACCGGGAGAAGGTAGATGACGGAGGAATCACTTGCCCTGTCTAATAATTCATTAAGTATGATAGACATCTAAAATTCCTTGCCTTCTCTTGTGGGTACCAAGTGCAGCTAATGTTAAAGTACTTAACGAGCCAATATGGCTGTTTTCTTGGATATCCAGGACTTTGTCTGAGAGCAACATAGCTCAGATTTTAGTTCGGTTAATCTGGTGGAGGGAATGTGTTGAGAGGAACATCCCTATTCAACAACATAAACATTTAAACCACGCGTCACGTCACAATGACGAACTCCTGTTACTTCAAAGAATCAACGAAGAGGACACTCCACTCAAAGAAATCAAGCCGACAAAACTACTCGTAACACATGCAAGATGGAAATAAAGGGGCACTTGGTACGCTCGTAGGTGGTGCACAAAGATAACGCTTCACAGTATAAACCAAGGTGGGAAGTCTTGATGTTTTTTTTCCACCAGTCCAGAAACGGTTGTGAGGTAACCACTATTCGTATTCGGCCCGTCCGCAACTATTCGGCCGAATACCGAATAGTTATTGGGTCCACTATTCGGCCCCGAAGCGAATACGAAGCGAATATTCGGTACAGCCCTTATTAAAAAGCCGACAAGACATGGATTTCATCATCATCATCATCATCATCCTTATCAACGCCATCATCAGAATAATTATCATCATCGCATCGTCCATCATTATCGATTATTGTCTTTTCAAGTGCCTTTATATGTACATCTGAGTCGGACATTTTTTCTTTCTTTCAAAAATGACCTTAGCTCCCAGAAATACCCAGTCTTGAATGCGTACCAGGTACAGTCCTGGGAAGTAAAGGCGGCTAGCGTGATGCTGTCCACATTACCCACCTAGTGCCGATTGATCTATGAAATATAGGTGTATACCTATATGCCCAAAAGTCTGAAAGTGCGGAAAATTGTCCCTTACTTTTACTTATATATATATATATATATATATATATATATATATATATATATATATATATATATATATATATATATATATATATAAACCTACCTATTTCTGTTAGTCGCAGCCTAACCAATATTATTCTTTGTGGACTTGAAAGTTTTATCGTCACTGCATTGGCCTGTAGATCTTCGTTACAAGTGGCATCATTCTCATCCCGCAAGAAGCTAGGGTTGCTTTCATCACCCTCTGTGATGGCTACATTCACTGCAAGAAAGTAGTCTATGGTTTTATACAAGAACAAAAGGAGCAGCAGCAGCAACAACAACAACAAAAACAAAAATAACAACTTCTACTACTACTACTACTACTACTACTACTACTACTACTACTACTACTACTACTACTACTACTACTACTACTACTACTACTACTACTACTACTACTACTGCTGCTGCTGCTGCTGCTGCCTATACTACTACTACTACTACTACTACTACTACTACTACTACTACTACTACTACTACTACTACTACTACTACTACTGCTGCTGCTGCTGCTGCTACTACTTTTATAACTTTGACAGAAATCATCTCGATGTTTGACTCCTAGCTGCTGTGAAACACATTCCAACAGTCTCAGAACATGGCTGAAACCAAAACTGGACTGTCTTAGAGATTCCTGCATGTGTGTCGATCATCATCATCATCATCATCATCATCATCATAATCATCATCATCATAATCATCATCATCATCATCATCATTATCATCCTCACCAACACATTGCAGCAACACCTTTACTGAATGACGGCATTATCACACCCGCTCGGAAGTAAAACCTAATTCTTCATTACTTCCTAACTGATACATGACAAGGAAGATGTGGTTAAGGTCCTTTGGGAACAAGCAACGGAATCAGTAAAGAAAACAGATTATTATGGCACGTAGAGAATGAGGCACTTGGGTGTAACCAGAGGGTGTGGCCGGCTCACTACACTTCGAGGAAAGGCAAGACGGACATATAGCCTGATTGTTACCGGTACCATCAGTATTCGAACTCGGTGCTGCCTGCCGAAGATGTGCACGGAGCACGCACGAAAATAGCCCGAGTGTTGCGATGTAAATTCTTTACCCAGCTTACTGGGTTCATTACTCCGTTTTCCTGATTAATTAATATTGCAATTGTGTCTTTCAAGTGTCTTTTGTTTAACTTCGGCGAGCTTGTATTTAACCTGATGGGTTACATACATCCCGTATACCTTGCTTTAAGTTTTACATGCGGTTATCCAGGCAAGGACACTGCCAGACAACAACAACAACAACAACAACACGGCCACAACTCAGAGATGACAAAAATCCGTGGTTAGCACATAAGCATGAGCCAAAAAAAAAAAAAAAAAAAAAACGATTACCACACCACATGAAGATTAAAAATCTACCCAGAAATCACATAAACATGATAATAACTATTTAGCACACAAACGTGACAAACACCCATACTTACCACAGCCACTTGACAAAACCTACAGTTACCACACGATCATGACACAAATCAACACTTGTTATACAAATATTAACCTACATTCACAATACAGGCTTAACGAAAACCCACACTTACCAAACAAACGTAATAATAACCTATACTGAACATAAAAGCATCACCAAAATCCCACTCTCACCATACAAACTAGACAACAAACTGCAGTGTACACACATGACAGTAAATACAAACTACAAACACAGGACAAAGAGCACGCTTACCACACACAAACACATGATACAGACACTTACAAAACTGACACCCAGGGCCAAAGTAACCACTTTCACATCTGTCATCAGGAGGACACGTTCCGTTTTCATAATCACAGGTTTTCGAACGACAATGGCATTGGAGCGAACACGACTGGCCGAACCAGCCTTTCCTACACTCTACAGATAACAAGAGCATAAATAGATCCAATTAAATTACAATATTTCTCACACATTAAAAAAAAAAAAAAACCTTGATAACTCTCACAAACAAAATTTGACTTGTGGCCAAAATGGCAGCAAGGCGGCTGAGCGCTGGCATTGCGAAAAGTATTTTTTTCCCCCGGCTAGGTGTTACTGATGCAAATTTCCCATTTCTTGACCTGGAGTCAATAAGTTCCGTCGCACAACTACTGACTGAGTGCTTGATGCACACTTTGAGCTGCGGATTTCATGAGGAATAATTTTTGGGAGGCACTATAATGACAGGCGTGCTACTATGTTTAGAATAACGTGCACTTCTGCAGTTGCAATGGCGACATTCGTGATTGACCGTTCGTATCAACAGTTAGCTCTGGTATGGGACCGTTAGTACTGGAACAGATAACAGATGCCTTATGCAGTTTTACTTTGCGTGTGCAAGATTTGAGATTTTGCTTGGACTTACCAGTTTTTCACTAGTTTTCCAGTTGGCAGTGTAGGACAATTTGTACATTTTGGCACACCAACGGAACAGTTAGGGCGCTACCGACGGCAATGATATTGGAACATCGACTAATGACTAATTAACAAAAAATCTTAACTGGACACTACTAAATAAAAAAGGCAACCAAATATAGTTACTGAGATATCTCGGTTGCATGTTTCTAGACGGTTGGTCTTTTGCCATTTGAGGTTATTGTATAACCGCAGTCACCTACACATGAACAAATTAACAGACAATTAACCTTAGATTTCACAGGTCTGGCATAAGTGATGATTTACTGGGTAGAGCTGTGTCATGAAGTCTATCTAATATCTAAGCTCTGTGTTGAAATATCTCTATGTTACAGTTCTGCTCTGAATTCTCTCTTTGATACACAATTCTTCCCTTACACTTCTCTATGATACACAGTTCTTTCCTTACACTTCTCTATGATACACAA
Organism: Candidula unifasciata; assembly: GCA_905116865.2. Taxonomy (NCBI): domain Eukaryota; kingdom Metazoa; phylum Mollusca; class Gastropoda; order Stylommatophora; family Geomitridae; genus Candidula; species Candidula unifasciata. The sequence goes on from CAJHNH020002075.1 coordinate 88,092, forward strand.
TTCTTCCCTAACACTTCTCTTTGATACACAGTTCTTTCCTGAAGTCTCTTTATGATACAGTTCCGCGCTGAAAACTCTCTATGATTCACAATTCTCCTCTTTAGTCTCTCTATCGTTAAGTCTCTGGACACAATTATGTCCTGAAGTTTCGCGATGATACACAGTTCTGTGTTGAAGTTTGCTCATATCATGATATCTCTCTAAACAACCATCTAAGGAAAGACGTAATTAATAAAACCTTCAGCTGAATGGCCAGGTAACTACCTCAGTGAATAATTAAACCAAACAAGCAAACATCTCAGAAGAACATAAGCCACAAACATTTTTGTATTACCAGCTTGCACTACAGTTGGCATCATCATGGCTGCAAGGAGCAGATATGGAAGCATCACAGACAGAGGAGCAGACATCAGTAATGTGGTCAACGTGTCGACCGACACCTTTAGCGTTTAATCACTGGCACACGGACAAGGCACTCTTTAAGGAAATCAAGAACCAAAACACTTGAAGATGGCGGAATTCACACTGCATAAAGTCAGGTGGCTATCTGTTTTTATTGATATCCTATTGTTCCCAACTTGACAGTCAATTCATATGGCTGAAAAACACCAAAGTGCATCTGTGACACAGATGCGTATCTACTATAAACAAGATTTTAATAGTATATATATATATATATATATATATATATATATATATATATATATATATATATATATATATATAAAGCAAGCTGAAATTCCTGTGTAATATCAAGTTGTGTTATAAATGCAACCGCGTTGTGCAACTGGTTTTGAGTAGAAAACGTCACTTGCTCATGTAAGCGTTCAGGTGCGTCTCTTTCCAGTTAAAAAAAAAGTGGGGTTTGAGGAGTTGGGGCGGGTGGGGGGGGGGTGGTTAAGAATAGACCTACGGCCCCTAGGACGCATGTCGAAAAGGGCGACGCTTTAAGGGGGCTTTCTTTGAAGTCGGAGTTCATCCGACCTGTCATAGGCATTCTCTTTCTCATCTTAGTCAATACCAAGGGAAACTGGCTTGTAAACAGCATCTTTCTTCGGGAACTGAAATACTATGGCCATATAAAACGCCTTGGTGGATTGGAAATACAATTCTGTGGACATGGTCTTGACTAAGATGGTCAGGGGTAACCAGGACGATGATAGGCACAGGCCGTAGGAGACACCCTGATTAGTTATGAATGTTTCATGGAGTAATGACCTTTTGATAATGTCCAAGTCTAGAGCTGATAGCACAATGTTGATATGAATATGCTGGGTTAGTTCCACGATATTCACCCCAGGGAAACTAGGTCACGTTCCATTTATAAATTTTTCAGACTAGTCTTCTGTTCGAGAAGAGAGAGAGAGAGAGGGGGGGGGGGGGGGTTTACGGGTTGCCGCTATGTCGTTTTCTTTCTAGCTTGTCTTGCATTAACGTTTTTCTTCCGAGAAAGAGAATGCCTGTGACATAGGCTCAGCACTCACTAGGGATTTGTTTGTTAGACCCAGTTTCTAAATGTTTTTGAAGTGTTAAAAGCGCTGGCGTGCTTAAATATACAACACGTGATATCAACGGCATTGCGGAACACCCCCGAATCAGTGTGCGAAGATCGGGTGACTATAGGTGAACTAATATGTACTTTTTCAGTCCGTAGAAAGATTATCGTGTAACTAACGGTACTAACCAATATGCAGTTTATAATCTGTTTCTTGGTGTTCATAGTTATGTTTGGATGTATTAATAACGATGTCGGTTGGTATATAAGTGCACAGGCTCGTTGGCATGGTGTTTCTATTTTCCGATCTGTCTCTCCATCCTTTGAGAATACACTATCTAGATATTTAAATTCTCAACTTGCTTTAGACAAGTACCATTCAACCCTATAAGTAGCGGACTAGGAATTCTGCTCACATGCATAACTTCAGTTTTAGTAGTATTTATTTTCATTTTTGCTATTTAATTAGTACGTGCAAACTGTCCAAGACTCCCGCCTATATGTTACAACCAGTTCTATTCTATGTAGAAACCTTACCTATACCTGTATGTGATTTGTTATTTTAATGAGCGGGTGAGTTTTGTGAGATCGACACACACAAAGACTTACAAAAAATTTAGCTTGTGATATTTTCCAACCGTTGTCCATAAGATGTAGAAAACGTCACCCAATCTGCGGTCTTGTGATTGACGTCATTGCTTTATGCTGTGAGCAGAATTAAGTGATTACGCGTTTGTGTGTGCTGTAAATAGTGTGTGTGTGAGTGTGTGTGCGCGTGTGTGATGAGTGCGTGTGGGTGTGCGTGTGTGTGTTGGTGTGCATGTGTGTGTGCGTGTGTGTGTGATAAGTGCGTGTGTGTGTGTGTGTGTGAATAGTGCGTGTGTGTGTGTATGCGGGTGTGTGTGTGAGTGAATAATTATAGCCCAATAATTGCTGGGCATCAGTTAAAAGACAAATACCGTGCTACATTGCACACATATTGAAAGAAACCAGCTTATCGCCATCATCATCAGGTGCCTTGCCGACGGGCGCGGGCGATCATGCTTCTCCATAATCTGCGATCTCCTGCAGCATGTATCAGTTCGTGTGCCGACACACCTCCATGCCATGCAACAAGACTGTCAAGCATTGTCTCTCGTTGTCTTCCTCTATCCCTCCTTTCACAAATCTTTCCAGTGGTCACAACATGTTACATTTTCCCTCTTCTCATAACATGGCCGAAAAACGATAACTGTCTCCTTCTGATGTTTGTGATAAGTTGTCTTCGGGCTCCCGTCTCTTTCAAAACCTCTTGGTTGCTCTTTTTGGCTATGCAAGGTATTCTAAGCATTCTTCTGTAAAACCACATCTCTGAGGCCTCTAGAAATTGTTTGGCCTGCCTACCGATTGTCCAGGATTCACAGCCATATGTTAAAACTGGATGTATGTAGCAAGCAAGAATTCTTTTTCTAACTCTCAATGACAAGGATATATTGAACAAAATGTTTTTTTTTTTAAAATAAAATGCAGTTTTTGCCTGTCCTATGCTGTTTCTTATCTCAGTTATGCATCTTCCATCTGATGTTACACATGTGCCCAGATACTTAAATTGCTGTACTTGTCCTAAAATAACACCATCGACTTTTAATTACACGTAAGTAAAAAGTAAAGTTTCCCTTTCACCGTATCGAGCATATGGGCAGAGCGTCAGCACTCTGTGGGTAAATGTGGTCAGCATTACGCCGGCTGTCTTTACTTTCCAGGACAGCCCATCCTGGTACCCATTTTAGGCTGGGTCGACCTCCGACGTCCCATACCACGACAAAAATCCACGCAGCCTGCAGTGGGTTTCGATCGCAGTAAGCTGGCTTACGAGTCGGACTCGCAACGCCTTAGCCACGGACGCCGCGACTTTTATTACACATTTAGGAATAATTCGTTTGTTTGATACCACCATTACTTCTGTCTTCCCATTATTCAAACTGATGCCCATTCTTCCACTTTCTAACACCACAATGTCTATCATTTACTGTAGTTCTTTCTGACTTGTTGTTATCAAGACTATGTCATCAGCGGAAGGTAAATTATTTATATTGTGCCCACCAACCACAATTCCGGGCATATTAATTAAAGATCTCATTATATATTCAATGTATATTGAAAACAAATCAGGTGACAGTATACATCCTTGTCGTATGCCCCTTTGTATGCTTTGATATGTACCTAAACAGTTGTTAATTTTTATAGCTGCTGTTTGCTGCCAATACATATTCTTTATTATTCGTAGATTTTTCCCATCAATGTTCAATTTTGCGAACAGTTTGATTTCTTCTTCATACTTCACACGGTCACATGCTTTTGTATAGTCTATGAAGCATAAGTACAAATCTGTCATAACTTCTATAGCTCTTTCTGACAATCTCCTTAGGATGTATATGGCATTGTCTGTACCTTTTCCTTCTACAAATCCACATTGTTCATTGCTGATTTCTGGTTTCATTTAGTTTCTTATTCTTCTCATAATTATTCTCCGTAAAATCTTAGTCATGTGACTCATAAAACTCTATGTGCTATGGACTTCACATTTTAAAGTGCCTGGTTTCTTTGGCAGGGCTATAAATATGAATTTTAAAAGGTCATTTGGAATATACCCACTATTATAAATATCATTTAAAAGTTTAGTTATTATTTCAACTCCAAAATCTCCCAGTGCTTCGATTTCTTCCAGTGAGATGTTGTCTGACCCGGGTGCTTTTCCTTTCTTCATATGATGTATTGCATCCTCAACTTCTGCAGTCATTATTAGTGGTCCATCATTGTTGGTCTGCAGTTCTACATCTGGTCTGTTATCATTTTACAATTCCCCTATATACTCTGTCCTTCTGTTAATTATATTACTATGTCCCATTAATAAGTCACCATCTTTTGACTTCAAACATCCAGTGCTGTTACGTGTCATCTTTCCTGTTTACATATTTATCTGTTGGTACATGGAATGTGAGTCTTTCCTGTTGTTTTCCCCAATCTCTGTACACATTTGATTCAGCCAGGCTTCTGAAGCCACTTTGCATTTGTTCACTATTTCCTCTTGTATTCTAGAGTATTCTTCTTTATCATTCTTTTTCTTCCTTCTTTCACCCATCAACTGCAGAATTGAGGTCGACATCCATTTCCTTTTTGCAACTCTATGGGTTGGTGGGACTGTCTCTTTTGATGTCTGCTGAATTGACTCACGCAACATATCCCACTGTTTATCAATAGTCTGTATAATTTCTATTGCTTTATACCGGTTTTGTACAGTGACATTGTACTGTTCCTTAATTTCTTTATCCGTTCTAATAATTCCTAAATTTAAATTGATGTTCTGTGGTGTTTTTCTAATGTTCTTTAGTTTTATTCTATTTTTTCCTACAACTGGAACATGGTCACTAAAGCAGTCTGCTCCTGGTCTAGTTTTTGTTCCAGCTAAGCTGCTCCGGAATCTTCTTGAAATCAAAATATAATCAGTCTGACTGCGGACACTATCACCAGGACTTTTCCAAGACCACAATCTTCGAGGATGGTGTTTAAACCAGGTGTTACCTATTATCATGCTGCGCAATCAGCCCATGCTATTAATCTCTCACCTCTTACATTCTTTTTTCCTAGACCATAGCCACCCGTTATTCCGTACCCCTTTTCACTCCATATTTTCGCGTTGAAATCTCCAAGTACCATTGTTACTTCACAATTTTTGCATTGATCAACAGCCATGTCCAACTAGTCATAAAATGTGTCAATTTCTTCCTCTGAACTATCTGCTGTTGGGGCATAAGTCTGTACTAAGTTGATGCCGCGAAGTTTTACTAATAGTACTCTATCTGATATCTGATATTGTCCAAAATCCTTTCACAGTTTTTGAGTTCTTTGGATCCAAAATAATACAAAATCCCTTACTATATTCCTTCCCACCCGAGTAAATAATTATGTGCTGATTTGAATACTTTTCGTCTGCTCCTGGCCATCGCATTTCACTAATTCCTAACATGTTAATGTTCATTCTCTTCATTTCCATCTTGACATCTTGATGTTATCCAGCTTTTCGTTTTGTACGAGTGTTCTGACATTCCATGTACCAATGTTCATGATGTTTCTACCATTTACTTTTTCTACAGTAGCTGGATGACGGTCGGGTATCACTCGTAGAACATGATGTTCCCTACAGACGAGGTGATTCCACTGGAATCCCCATTCACGTCGTTATCTGAATTTGTATTATTTTGAGGCATGATTTACTAGGGAAAGTCCAGCGGTGGTTTCCCCTTGACTTCCGCCGCTTTGTATATGGTTTGACTCCAAAAGCCTTTGTCTAAAGAGACTTACCCTGCAAGGCAGCAGGGGGGAGAGGTTATGGCGCCTCTTACCCGCCGATGGCCATGTCGTAGAGTTTTGAGGTATTTTATAGAGTTAGCTGTCCCAACAACCAACTCGCCTCCTCTCAATGACCATCACCTGTTTTGGTCCAGGGCCACTTTTTCAATATATTCGTGGCTAACCTCTATATCTAGAGACCTTTTCCCCATCCGCCACCTGGTGGACGCGCCTAGTAGTAGGATAGGCTCCTACCACAGGGAAACCAGCTTAGAATCATTAAATATAGCCATTACAAAGGAAAATGAACTGATTAAGGACTCGACAACACGCAGAAAGAAACCCTAAGACGAACGTTGATAAAAGAGGGCAAAGCTACTGGACTGGATTTCATCTACGATATTGAACTGACTGCACTTAAATGAAAGAAAATGATTGAATAAACTGAGAGCCCTGTGTCACAAATAATGGCACTGCTGAAAACGAATGAATAAACAAAAACTGTTGGCACCCTTCCGTCTTTCCAGACGACAGAGTTAAATTCTGCTATCTGGGGCAGGGGACCAGCCTATAGCGAGTGTGTCCAACAAGACCCTCCAGTGGTCAAATTCTCCCCCCCCCCCTTTTCCCCAGAGTTAGAGCAGTTATTTTATAATGTTCATTTGTAGGGATACATGTTACTACATTTGTATACTTTATTCTATCTCTTATCAGTATCATTTATGTATCATTAACATTTGTGTTTCTTTTATTCCCATTATTACATTATGTATTAAAATATTATTTTTTTTATTTTTTGCAACTATATATTTTTAGCCATCGTTTATTTAATTTTACTTCATTTATTCCACATAACATTTTTTAAAACTTTGCTTACGTCACCTTTTCATCATCATCATCATCATCATCATCATGTAGCAGGTCCTTTGCAGAAGGTCGCTCTCATCACAGTCTGCCTGTAAGAATCTCGGTCTCTCGCCAGTTCTCCCGCCTCATGAACTTTTACGCTCAAGGAGTCACTGATATCCTGTGCCCATCTTCGTTTCGGTCGGCCCCTGCTCCTCCTTCCATGTACAATGCCTTCTGCTATAATTTTTTCCAATCCGTCGTGGCGCTTGATATGACCAAAATATTTCAGCTTTCGAGAAAGGATGCTGTTTATTAGCCAATCTTCCTTGATGTTCAGATCTTTCAAGATGTCAATATTTCTTATCTTCTTTGTCCAAGATATTCTGAGAATCGTCACCCCTTAGAGATCTGTATACTCTCCTCTCCTTGTTATTTTGTGTGTAATTTGACAAAGGATGCCAGGCCGAAACATTACGTAATTTGTGTTGTTTTGTGCACGTTTTTCTGCTTTCTCATTTGGTTAAGCATTTTAGTCAAATTTCTCTGGAATTTCTCATCCCATCTGCATGACTTTTTAAAAATGTATTCACTTTCCGCTCCTTGCTTACCTCCTGCACGAAGCACGGCCACCAGCATTATGTTTTCACGAATCCACCTCAATACCTGTATTATTCACATCCCGCATACACACATCTTTATATCGAAGCAGAGACGGACCTCGACATCTTCTAACCATCTGGAAATCTCCATAGAGGATGTCCTATAGGACTCTACCATCCTTCATTCTACAAAAGAGGTTCTGGCAGATGCTTGAGACTCAGAGGAAAGGCAAGACGGACGTTTAATTAGAATGCTACTGGCATTAGTATAGGAAATCTTCACTGGCTGCTGAAGATGTGAACGGAGCGCTTATGGTAATGCCTCGAGTGCTGTGATGTCTGTTCTTGAAACAAATTAAATCAAATCATTCTCCAAGCCTGAATCAGCCATGCTAGAGTTCAGAGACTAAGCATTGATATGTGTTGTAATACCTGCGCTTTTCAATACCTCAGTGTTTGTGATGTTTTTTTAAATTTTTATTTTGTAATTTAATGCTTTGCCTCCTTCTTAGTGAATTGTAGGTGGAAGCATATTACATCCAGTTTAAGAATACAGGCGGAAACCGCCATTGCAGCATTCTTCTGGTTACAGAACATCACACACACACACACACACACACACACACACACACACACACACACACACACACACACACACACACACACACACACACACACATATATATATATATATACACACACACAAATATATCATGATTGTAACTGACTCGGAAAGCATGCCGAGGAAGGTTAAGGACAGGCATGCCTCGTGCAGGGCTGCATGCTTCGCTTAGAAGGTCACGGGCGAGGAGCATTGTTGGATCTTTTCTCCGAGTTATGCAGGTGTGTTGGGCAATGAACAGCGGACAGACTGGATGGTTCTGCACAACTTGGTTTAGTTGAAACAATTTCATCTATAGCATGACAAGCTGCTACGATTATTTTATACGTGTTCCGCGCATTGAAGAGTTGGTAGTCTCTATGCCATTAAGAGCGCTAACTGTTAGTCTGATCCCACACGAGTTCAGCTCTCAATAATAGTCCACGTATCTAATCAAATGTTTCTTCTCATCAGTAATAATTTCCCCATTCAAACTCTTTAATGGTGCTCTTTTTAACTGTAATACGGATAGTCCTCATGATCCCCTCATACTTACACTGTTGTTAGCAACAACATAACAATCGAAAGCTATGGTTACCGTGCTTGGAATCAAACCTGTCACCTCCAAATAGCGGGTGCGCCTTGGAATGGAAACAAGTTTTCTTTCTTAGTGGTGCCAAGTTGGCCTTGTTCTAAGTACACATGTAGATACTGTGTCATATGTTCATGCTGTTTAGTCTCTGCATAGCTAAAGCTAGTCTTTTTTGATGTTGACAATTTTGTACAGTCGCCAGTGTTCAATATGAGCCAACTTCTAGGACATTTCTGATTTCTTTGTTATCGATGTTAATATGCGATTTTTGTGCTGTATTCATTGTTTACATAATGTCTGACTTTTTCAAACTTTGATTTTATTTTTTCCCTCTGTGACTTTTTGACTGCAGAATTATTACTTCTAATTTGAAACTGGTGTTCTGCGCGGAGACTGGCTTTCATCACTTGATAAACTAGATCAAGAGCATTATGGATTTTCTATCCAGGATATTCAGGTATGCGAGGTAACGAGCAGGCTGACAGAGTAGCTGTGGCGTCTGCATATCTGAGTTCCGGGATAGGTTCGCCACCAATTATGAGTGGATCGAAGCTGTTCCAGACTTCATCACTAGTTGAATTTGGAAAATTTTCAGCATTTATGTTGAAGGGATGGGCAGAGAAAGCAGCCCTGTCACACTTCTCTCTGCTCACCAAACCAGACCGAGTTAAGTTGAATTGAGTTGAGTTGAGAACTGATATGACAGCACTCGGGGCATTCCAATGTATGATCATTCCTCATCTTCAGCAGCCAGCGCAGAGTTCCAATACTGATGGTACCGATCACAAACGGGTTAAAAGTCCGTCTTGCCTGTCCTCGGTATGTTGTCAACCAGCAAGACCCTCTGGTTACACCCTGGTGTCTCATTCTCTCCAGGCCATAATAATCTTCTTTCTCTACTGATTCCGTTGCTTGTTCCCAAAGGGTCTTGACCACATTTACCTTCTGATGTATCAATTCACAACCCAGGGGTGCAGATCTAACTAATCTGTCTGCCTGTTCATTACCCACCCCGCCAGCATAGCCCGGAGAAGAGATCTAAAGTACGCTCACTACCCGTAACCTTTCCAGTGAAGTTTGCCACTCTGCTCGAAGCATCCCTGTCTTCACCTTTTTCAGCACGCTTTCAGTCTGTTCAAACCAAACCGGTATTTTCACAGCTACTTTACTGCTGCTTACTGTTCTATGACATATTCTAACTTGTCTCTTGACATCATGTGTCCAGGAGAGGAGTTGAGTTGAGTTATTAATTTATATCACAGCACTCAGGGCATTCCCATGCGTGCTCCGTTCCCATCTTCAGCAGCCAGCGCAGAGTTCCAATACTGACGGAACCGGTCATAATCTGGTTATATTTTCGTCTTGCCTTTCCTCTGAGTGTAGTGAGTCGGCCAAATCTTCTGGTTACACCCAGGCGTCTCATTCTCTCAGGGCCATAATAAACTTGTTTTTCTACTGATTCCGTTGCTTGATCCCAAGGGCATTGACACATCTGACTTGTCATGTATTAATTCAGAACATCCAGCAATCCAGCAAATCTGTCTGCCTGTTCATTACCCACCACGCCAGTATTGCCTGGAGAAAAGATCAAAAGAATGCTCACCACCCGCAACCTTCCCAGTGAAGCTTGCCACTGTGCTCGAAGTATTCCTGCCTTCACCTTTCTCAGCATGCTTTCAGAGTCTGTTACAATTACCACATGCGTATGCATCTTGTTCTCTAGCCACATGAGAGCTGCAGTTACCGCCTCCACCTCTATTCTCATGCAAGATGTTGTGGTGTCGTATGCTAGGCTGTCTTGACCTAAAGATTTTCCAGTGGCTTTTGCTACGAACTCCCAGGCACTCATTTTTTCTCTCAACACAGAATCATCTGTATAGGTAATCAGATCACCTGGGCGTGAATTATAGTAAATCAACAGTTGAACTTCCACCTCCGTAGCACCCGCTGGAAATTTTCAGGCGAATGATTGTCAATTCCTTCATTTGTTAGTACACGGTGCAATTGTCTGCCTAGTTCTCTACAACTGCTTCTTTGTCTTATTTAACCAACTATACTGTGTATAGCAAATTAACTCAGAAACATTAGATCAAATGATTCGGTTATCTAGTAAGAATTCAGCCAGAACAACTACGAACGCAGGCGCTACACATGAAAATATCTGAAATAAAAGTAGGAGGCCGATCTCTCTGAGAACATGGATTGATGACAGTAAAGAGCTTCTACATCGACAAGGTATGCAAAAAGCCATTGCCGTCCATCAAGCAGTGGATCGCAAACTGATCCTCCCCATAACGCTTAACAGCAGAAGTGAAAACTGATGATGACTATACACTATCTGTTGTACAGTATCACTTACTGTCTAGCAGAGCCGAGTAAAGAACCGACATCACCGTACTCAAGACATTCTTACATGAGCTCCTTCGGCAGGCAGCGTCGAATCTCAGTGCTGATGGTACTGGTAGCGCCTTGATTATTTATCTTTCCTTGCTTACTCATCATCATCATCAGGTGCCTTGCGCACTGGCGTAGGCGATCATGCCTCTCCACAATCCGCGATCTCCTGCAGCATGTATTAGTTCGTGTGCTGTCACATCTCCATGCCATGCAATAAGACTGTAAAGAATCTTCTCTCGTTGTCTTCCTCTTTCCCTCCTTCCACAGATCTTTTCAGTGGTCACCACATGTTCCCTTTTTCCTTTTTTCATAACATGGCCAAAAGTTGATGGCGTTGTTGCGAAACCCTGTGTGCTGTATCGAACGGGGCCACTGTTTTCGTATGTAGCCCGCTTGACATTCTTTAGCATGCTCATTGAGTCGCTGAGCAAACATGCATTGGAGAACTCCTGACATTTTAGTCATTCTAGTGCCTTTGTCACAGCCATGAACTTCATCGTCATGCTGCTGGTGGTAAAAGCAAAGGATACACTGTCTTCTATTATGATTTTCCCTTTGGTTCTTGCCAGGTTACCCCCAGAACACACGACATTCGGATCCATAGGCAAGCCTCTAGCCGTTACACCACAGCGGCTCTCAAAGCTCCCTTAGCTTCAGCAAAAATCGTCATCATCATCATCATCACAAAGCACCTTAATGACTGGCATTGGCGATCATGACTGAGCACAAACTGTAATCTCTTACAGCATGTGTCAGTTCAAAAACTGACAATTCCTCAATACAAAAGGCTGTCACAAATCTTCTCTCGCTGTCTTCCTCTGTATTTTGACAAATCCTTTCAGGTACACATGTTTCCGGTTCCCTTTTTACACAATATAACTAAAAATGATGTCTGTCTCCTTCCGACGTTTGTGATAAGTTGTCTTCACGCCCTATTTTATTTCAAAACATTTGGTGACTTATTCTGACTGTCCAAAGAATTGAAAGCCAAATTCTGTAAAACCATATCTCAGATTCCTCAAGAAAATGTTTGGCTTTTTTTCCCCCAATTGTCCAAGATTCACAGCCTCATGATAAAAATGGCTCTATATTGTCAGCAACATTGTTCATTTTAGAGATCATTTACATCATCATCATCATCATCATAAACCACTTCTGTCGTTAAGCGACGTGGGGAGGAATAATTTGCGATCCAGTGTCTGTTGGCTGCCACTGGCTGTCATGCCGTGAAGGCGTAGAGTGTCTTTAATGTTGCCGATCCATATTTCCGCGGCAGTCCTCATACTCTTGTAGCTTATTGTCTGAGATGTAGTGCTTGTGATGGTATTTGATATTGCTGCACTCTAACGAGATGGCCAAACCACTTGATCTGCTGTTTCTTTGTGAATCTAGTACAAGGTGTCGTTCCCACAAATTGCCTGATACAGTAGAACCTCGCTTAACGAGCACCTCGCATAACGAGTAATTCGTATAACGATCAAAACAAATTGTAAAAAAATGACTTTCTTAACAAGCGACGTTTCGCATAACGAGTGGCGAGGAGAGGGAAAGTCCCGAATTGTGCGCATGTTACCTCAGTCTGTGTTTAGAACTCGTTCCAGTAGCATCGTAGTGTCGCTTGTGATCTCAGATTTGCTCATATTGTGATACATGTACATAAATCCTCCAGGCCTACAAGATGACCTCCCTGAAGAAGTTAGGTGCATCAAGATCCTGGCTCTGCCTCCCAACACCATTCCGTTGCTTCAGTCCAAGGACAAGCAAGTTATTTCTAACTTTAAGAAACTCTACACTAAAGCCCTCTTTGAGCATTGTTTTCGGGTGACTGAAGGGACCAACCTCACTCTCAAAGAGTTTTGGAGAAAAATCCCTTCCACATCGTTGCCTGCCTCAAGATGATCGACAAGGCGGGAGAAGGGGTTACCAAGAGAATCCTAACTTCTGCTTAGAAGAAGCTTTGGCCGGAGAGTGTTATCTATTTGTGACTCTGAGGGATTCGAGACAGTGAAACCTGTAGTCAACGAGATTGTGTCTTTGGCCACTATCATGGGGTTGTAGGTGGATAACAGTGATATCGAAGAGCTTGTGGAAGAGCACATTCAAGAGCTGCGTTTTGGAGGAAAGTTTGTCAAAGGAGGAGGAGGAGGTAACAGAAAAGCAACAGTTTTCTGGCGAAATAAGAGAAATGCTGAAAGCATGGGAAACTGTTGCATTTTACACTGAGAAGCATCGCCCTAATAAGGAAGTGGCTATGCGCGTTGCAAATTTATTTAATGATAAAGCTGTGTCGCATTTTCGCCAAATTTTGAAGCGTCGGCAAAAACAATTCTCTGGACATCTTTCTAGTGAAAAAAAAAAATAATTAGCTATGTATCATAATTATTTCGACTTTTTTTTTTTTTTTCTGCAAATCGAATTCGCATTCCATGTGGGTTCGTTAAGCGTTTGAAGAAAACATGAAGATGATCCACTCTCCTGAACAATATGTAGATAATTTTTTTTTTTTAATAAACGTTATACATAGCATTTTGTGAGTATCTTTCTCGACTTGGAACGCATTAATTTATATGAGAAAAATTGTTTCGCATAACGAGTGTTTCGCTTAACAAGTTTGATTCTGGAACGGATTATGCTCGTTAAGCGAGGTTCCACTGTAGTTTCATTATTCACTCGATCTCTCAGGCACCCATCTCGCAGGTGGTGATTTAGCGTATATGGGCTTTAGATAGTGTCCATTTCTGACACTGGTAGCTTAATGTTGGAATGAATATGCTATTAATAATCTGTCTCCTTGCACTCATAGTTATGCTTGGATGTCTTAATGATGGTGACAATTGGGATAATAGTGCATCATAAGTGATCCGATTTCCTCCTAAGTTTGTCTCGAAGTGTTTTTCCAATTGGCTAACAACACCCACTCTGTTCTGTCGATGTAAAGATGGGTGGTTGCAACTGGTTGTCAGGAACAATGCAAGGGAGACATATTTCAACACTTGCCTGACGCTAGCCTTTCTCACAGTTTTGACGAATTCCTGCTGGATTTACAAACAAAAACGACAGAACAACATCGCTATCTACTATATAAACGTTCTACCACACACCCCCCCCCCCCACACACACACACAAATACACACACGCAGTCACGCAGTCTCGCATACATAAAGCAAGTCTTTTGTTCTGTGATGATACTGTTGTTTCAATACAAATATTTTAATTGTTGAAATTCCACTTCTGCCACCAAGCGTTGTTGGGAGCAACAGTTTGAGATCCATTGCTTGATGGACAGCATTGGCTATTTTTATTCTCAGTCGATGTAGAAGCTCTTTAATGTCATCACTTCCTGTTCTTCTAGGGCGACCTCTTGCCTTCATTTAAGATGTTTTTCTGTGTGGCGCCTGTATTGGCAGTTGTTCTGGCTGCACTGTATTGATGAACTTTAAATGAGGCAAATTCAAAAGGCGAAGCAAAAAGAAGAAACAAGAGTGCTATGGACAACTACTGGTATCAACTGGAAAAAAAAGAGAAAGAAGATGGCGATATATCTTGTGTACCTCCCTCGGAGAAGCTAGCAGAGATTCACTGAAGAAGCACTTAAAACCGAAACACCCGATGATACGTTTGCTCCCCCTAATTGCACTGGTGGTCCTAAAAGGTCTTGATCACATCTACCTTGTAACACATCAGTATTCCATTAAGTTGTGCAGAACCAGCATGTCTGTCCCTCTATTCATTTCCCAACACACAGGCAGTCCTCGAAGAAAAGATCCAGACAATGCTCCTCACACGAGACATCCGAGGCGAAGCATACCACTCTGCACGAAGCATGCCACTCTGCACGAAGCATACCACTCTGCACGAAGCATGCCACTCTGCACGAAGCATACCACTCTGCACGAAGCATGCCACTCTGCACGAAGCATACCACTCTGCACGAAGCATGCCACTCTGCACGAAGCATGCCACTCTGCACGAAGCATACCACTCTGCACGAAGCATGCCACTCTGCACGAAGCATGCCACTCTGCACGAAGCATACCACTCTGCACGAAGCATACCACTCTGTACGAAGCATGCCACTCTGCACGAAGCATACCACTCTGCACGAAGCATGCCTGTCCTCACCTTCCTTAGCACGCTTTCTGAGTCAGTTACAATAGCAATGTGTGTGTATATGTGTGTGTACGAATGTGTGTATGAGTATGTGTGTGTATATATACGTGTGTGTATATGAGTATTTGAGTGTATCTATATGTGTGTGTATGAATACGTGTGTATGTGTGTGTATATGCTTGTTGAGCTGTGTGCGTGCGTGTGTATGCGTGTATGCGTGTGTTGTGTGGTGTGTATGTGTGTGTGCATGGGTGTGTATGTATGTGCGTGCATGTGTAAATGTGTGTATATGCGTGTGTATGTATATGTGTGTGTATGTGTACGTATGTGTATATATATGTGTGTATGTATGTATGTGTGTATGTGTGTGTATATGTGTGTATGTGTGTTATCTGTGTGTGTATGTATGTGAGTGTGTGCGTGCGTGTATGAATGTGTGTGGGTGTGTGTCGTGCCCTTTAATCAGCGGAAAGCTGCAGTGACCGCTTCCACCTCCGTTCCTAATGTAGCCAGGACAGCCAAAAGAAATCCTAAGACGATCGTTTGTTTGTTTGTTTTAGTATCCACAAGCCATGAGTTGTTAACCCTTAGACTCGATATTATGGATATCGCAACCTTTCGGCCTTGATACCATTGTAAATACCGTAAATCTGGGAGAAAATGTGGCTTTTCTGCCCATCCCCGGGAGTGAACCCGGACCACAAGGAGTTCGTCACCCGCTCACCGCGCAATCCGGTTTAGCCAACTACGCTAGAGAGCCGGGCATAAGACGATCGTTGATGTGAGTGGCTAGCGGCGCCATACTGGACCATCCATGGTATTGAAATGACTGCACAGGGTAGAAGAGACTAGACTTAATGAAGTTTGTAGAAGAAGTAAAAAAGGACCCCACTTCCCATAAAATAGTGGCAGATTCGTGTTAGTTAGTTTGTCTTTCCTCTTAGGCCTAGGGCGGCGCATAGGGCATAGGTCATAGCTCTCCATGTCTGGCGATTCGTGACCACCTGAAAGAAAGGAATAGGTAAAAATCCTCCCCCCCTCCCCCCCCCCCCCAACCTTTTTTCCTAAGAGTAATCTTAAAGACTGCAATAATTGGAGTGTAATTACCTTTTTTTTTTTAAAATCCCAAAAACTTTTTGCAAAATCATCTTTAGTGAAATTAAGTAATCAGACTAAAGGCGATGCAGGCTAAGTCATACCTCAGAGTAGCTGCAGAAAAAGAACATCCTCTTTTTGAAGCATTGGCTGTGACGTGTGCGAATGTTCGCTTGATACAACGCACACTTGCCAAGTATCCATGGTATGTTAAATAGTGTTACAGTAACAAGTCACCATTCCCGCCCAACAGCAATAAGGACGCCGGATACATGTTGAACGTCAAACAGAATTAATGTATTTCTAATTTCAACACCAAAACAATGAAAGGCATCACGAGAATAAAACGTTACACCGCCACAGTCATTCCTACTGGCAAGGCAACACACACTACGGACGCTCTGGGCTACTTCTACTGCCACCCTGTTCCGTGGTCAACTACGAGCAAACATTACCTGCTCGTGCAAACTCACTGCTCGTGGTTATGTGTCTACCTCTATGACACCCATCCCTTGGGTACACTGTCATAGCAGAATCATACAGGCCGATGCACAGTACATTGTGAAACTTGTCCAGACCTTTCGTCTGCGGCCACACGAGCGTCTGTCACGCTGGCGCGACCGCTGTAACAACACTCACAGATAGCCCGTACCCTACCGCCAGCGTAACACAGTTATGCAGGACCAGCCTGGATCCATCCAGATTAGAACAGGCTTCCTACACAGCGTAGTAGAGTCCACCATTACTCACTCTCTCTCTCTCTCTCTCCCTACATCACGTTCAATGTGTGCGCACCGCACCAAGTCCCACGTTCAACAATGAACTTCCCTTCCCATATATTGCACACAACAGCTTATTCCCCCCTTCCTCCAGCAAACAGACACCATTTGTTTCTGTTTGCTCGAGACAGGACCGCCGTGCTCAACACATGGCAATATGCAGTTCATAATTTACATAACATGCACAATATGAATAATATATTTCACACATAATCTTAAGCATGTTAGGTACATTACTATGCCTCAAAATAACAAGACCAGAAAAACCTAGTCACACAGTTGTCCTTGATAGGAAATCTGGGATCACGTTTTCCTCCCCTCGGACATAGTGGACAGTGAAGTGGTATGGCTGCAGTATCAGCGCCCATCTAAGCACCCTTGCATTCTTCACTGCTCCCGAACACAATGTCTGCAGTGGTTGATGGTCAGTGAAGATAGTAAAATGGTTACCGTACAAAAACCTGGAGAACTTGTTGACCCCAAACACTATGGCCAGGCACTCTCGTTCTATCACACTGTAGCGTGTCTCCGCTGGGGACAGTTTCCTACTGGCATACAGGACTGGATGCCATGTACCTCGGAACTCCTGTACGAGGACACTGGCCACTCCCACATCAGAGGCATCACATGAAATACCAAAGGGTACATTCAAATTAGGTAAACGCAACAATGGTAAATTATTAAATGCACTTTGTAATTGTCTCAAGGATTCACCACATTGTTCGTTCCACCATATCTTGCCTGGCATTCCCTTCTTAGTCAGATCAGACAACACAGACGTGATGGTGGCATAATGGGGAATGAATTTTGCGTAGAAATTACTCAAACCCAGCAATGCTCGAACTTGCTTTTTAGTCTTAGGGACAGGAAGGTTCAGAAACCCGTGAACAGTGGATTGAACGGGTTTTCTTACCCCTCTGCCTATGACATGACCAAGGAACGTCACTTCCTCGACTGCAACCTCTACCTTGGTTGGTCTGACTGTCAATCCAAACGACCGGATGCGCTCCAACAAGCTTCTCAACCCTTGTATATGTGCTTCGATGTCCTCATGAAACAGGAGAATGTCATCCAAATAATGAATTATATCACTACGATCACCAACCAATCTCCTCACCATCCTTGTGAAGGTGGCAGGAGCATTACAAAGCCCAAAAGTAAGAAATCGAAAGTGATACAAACCCCTGACAGTTTGGAAAGCGGTATATTTTTTTGCTTCTTCCGCCAACGGTATCTGCCAATAACCTTTTGCTAAGTCTAGTTTAGTGAAATATTTCGCATTAGCCAAAGTGTTAAACATGTCCTCCATATTTGGTATCGTTTCTGCGTCTATCCTTGTAATGCGGTTGAGGCGCCTGAAGTCGATACAGATCCTTAACGTTCCGTCCTTCTTCTTCACAGGCACTATAGGAAAAGAGTAGGCGGACGTCGATGGTTCAATCACTCCCAACCGAATCATGTCATCAATCTCCCTGTCTATTTGCGATTGATAGTGAAGGGGTACCGGATATGGCTTGAGTTTAACAGGTTGACAATCGGTTAATTCAATGGAGTGGACTGCTTTTGTGGTGACGCCCGGTATGTCAGATAAAATATCCTCGAATGAGGCCAGCATTCTCAGAATTTGACTCCGTTTCTCTCCTGGTAGTGCATAGGACACCTGTACATCCTTCCAGGACTCCTTGGGTACTAATGGTGGTAATTCCATCTTCAGTGGAACATCCGACTTGTCCTCCCCCATACATTCCTCCACCACATGGCAAAACCCAGCCTTTCTTGAGTTATTATCATGTGCATTAATCTCCTCCTCATTCACAGAGTCAATAACACCCTCCAAATTCGCTGGTCTGGTCATGTACTTCTTGATCATATTTATGTTGTAAACCTTCAGTTTTCCATTAACATTGATCAAGTAATCAACCGTGGAAATTTTCTTAACCACTGTAAATGGTCCTTTCCAGCAGTCCAACAGAAAATTTGTTTTATCCGGTAACAGGACAAGAACTTCGTCATCCGGTTCAAGTACAACCAGCTTCCGATTTCGATTAGTATAATCTCTTTGTTGTACTCCAGTTTTCTCCAGATTACTCCTCGCGATTTGACAAGCAGACATTATTCTATGTCTCAGTTCTATCACAAAATCTGCATAAGTCTGTTGTGCTTCTTGTTTTTCTTTTCCTAACCAGGCGTCCTTTAAAACAGACAATGGGCCCCTGGGGTTCGTACCATATACTAACTCGAACGGTGAAAAACCCGTACTTGACTGTGGTACCTCGCGATAGGCAAACAATACAGCTGGAAGGTACTTGTCCCAGTCCTTAGGGAAAGCCGACGTAACTTTTGCTAACATGCTCTTCACCGTGCCATTAAAATTTTCTACAACACCATTTGCTTTCGGGTTGTACCGGGCAGCAAAGACATGGGCAATGGACAACAATTTTTCAAAAGATTTCATAGATTCAGAAATGAATTGCGACCCATGGTCCGAAAGGATAGTATCTGGGAAACCCAGACGAGAAAAAATAAGCATTAAAGACTCCGCTACAGCCTCAGAGGTAATGTATCGTAAAGGGACACATTCGACCCATCTTGTAGCAAGATCTATGAAGGTAAGTATAAACCTGTTCCCTCTCTCAGACATGACCGATAATGGAGATACTATGTCTATTGCTACTTTCTCGAATGGGCGATAGGGCAAATATGTACTCTGAATTGGAGCCCTCTGTAATGCACCTCTCCTAGACATCAACTGACAGTCCTTACATGATCGGCAATAGTTACGAATATCCGTAGAACACCCTGGCCAATAAAACTGAGATAAGACTCTTCTCTGCGTCTTACCGATGCCCAAATGCCCCGCAAATGGGGTATCATGTGCAGTTTTCAAAACTTCAACCCTATAGATGAGTGGTACAACAAGCTGTTTGTAGGAGTTGTTGGCTCTCTCAAAATACCTCATAAGAATGCCATTTTTTATGAAGAAGTACCACTTCCCTCCCTTACTTTTCTTATATCCAGAGTATTGTGCCTTAAGAAAATACTTCTTTAAAGTTGGGTCCGATTGCTGGCATTCCTTGAAACTACCCTGGGCCCCTGGTTTTGATGTAATGTTATGTTCTTCCGAGGTTATGGTTTCTGGAATAACCAGCTGACTTCCATCAGAAGCCTCCACAACTGCATCGGTTTTGGCGTATTCATTTTTTTGAATTTGTTGGGCTCTTGTGACCACTGCGTTTGCCACTCGTTCGTGAGCACTGTACCAATGTTTGATCTCTTCTTCAGTTGGTTCCTTTACACCCTTTACCGTTCCCAACATTATTCCCGCAGCTGGGTGTCGCAAAACGCACACCTCTGCATGACCCTTGAAAAAACAGCAATCCAAAAATGCTCGAGCCAGCGGGTAAGTCTCAATTCTCCCCCCAAAGGTTCTACATTTTACACTTCTTCCCAAATAGTCAGATTTAGGCACTAGGTATTTTGCAACCCCGATTACATTGGCGCCACTGTCCCTTAACACAGTACAACTTTTCTGACCCACATACCCTTTATGGATGGGTAACCCCCCGATCTGAAAGGTTGCTGATAAGGTGGGGTATATAACTTGGGGTCTTACTTTCACTATGTCATTGTATATTTGGGTAGATCTACCGTTGTCTCCTACCTGTGCCGCACTTGCTTTACCCTTTACTACTTTAGGGCATACACTACGTTTGTGTGGTCCTGAACACAGGAAACACTTAATAGTTCTAGACCTGAAAAAACTTTTTCCCGGTGGGTTGTCATCATCCCTCCTATCCCTATACTGGCAGTCCTCAGATCTGTGTCTCCAGGACCCACAAAATTTACAGCCGGGCTGCTCATTATTAGTGAGGCCCTTCCACTGTTGCTTCCCCTGTTTGGGCCTCTGGACCGTTGTCGAATCCTTATTCCTAAAGCTCCCATGATTCTGTGTAACCGGAGAAGGTCTGACCTGAAGGCCTGCCGCTGCTGGGAAAAAATCGTCAATTTTCTCCTTATGTATCGCCTTCCCTGGATGAGCTGTGATATATTGTTCACCCAGTGTGATCATATCCTCCAAACTGCTAGGTTTTCTTTCTTGAAAAAAAGTACACAAATCATTGCTGCAGGATAATAATACCTTGTCTCTCAAAATAAGATCAACCAATTTATCAAAAGATGTGCCGACCTCTGCCAAGTTCACCCACCTGAAAAAAATGGTTTTTACTTGAGCAACATACTCAGAGAAACTGACATCTGGTGTAGGCATCAGTGTATGAAACTGATTCCTATAACCTGCCTCTGTTAACAACCTAGATGCCAACAATTTCTGACGTACAACAACATACGACTTTCTTTCCTCTTCTGAGAAATTACTAAATGTTATTAGTACTTTCCCAGTCAGTAGGTCTCGCAGTCGAGACACCCATTGTGCTTCTGGGATGCGTCCACTGCGCATCGCATCTTCAAAACGGTCCAAATAAGAATGAATATCATCCTGGATACCAAGGTAAGGTAACCTTGGCTTGTAGTTGCTCAAATCATGATCACCATAATCTTTGTTACCTTCCTTTGCATCCGCCGTCTTGCTGGCCTCTGCCAGAGCTATAGCCCTATCTCTTTCGATCCGAGCTAATTCCAGATCTTTATTAGCTGTAACTGTCATGGCTTCTACCTCTGCCATCTCCCTCCTATGGGCCCTCTCCGCAGCTCTCTCTTTCCTCATGGCGGCCTCTCTTTCAGATAGCTCTCTCATCCTAGCCTCTGCGAAGGTGACTACATGTTCTGCCTCCAGGCCTAGGTCTCTAGCCATCTGAAAGAATTCGCTGAATGACATGTCAGTATTTTTACGCGGTATGACGAGATGCTATAAAATGGCACACTAATCACGCACTTAGACCTTTACAATATTCACGTAGCCTAAACTTAACTGGACGACCTAAACACACTACTTTGACGATGAATAACAGATCAAAAGACAAGAAACATAGGGCTACCAAGCATACACAATGCAGCGAACAATGCAATAAACTTTTGAATCCAAAAACTAACCACAAAGTACATCACCTCATGAATATCGCATCCAAACAATGATGGTGAAGCATTTCCAATTCACACTCCGAAGCAGCTTAGCGGAAATCGATCGCTCCACTCACAGGAATACCGCAACTGTAAATATCAGCTGATCAGCGCTCTTCATTAAACACGCTTGAAACATGACACACGGCTAGCATCCATCCTTGCAAAACCATATTTGATCTCCTTCAGTGTCACTACATGTCTCACAGTTCATTGACTTTAGGTAAGTGGTTTCCTGGCTTGACCTCGAAGAAAAAGATCACAGCAAAGTCAAGTTCTCCACTGCGACGTCTCCACTTGACGGCCTTGATCTCAGTGACGCAACACGGGTTGACTTCGATGACACAGGCGATGATATCTCCTCCCAGCGACTAATTCTGTGGGCAAGACTTTGGTTCCCAATGAAGAATTCTCTAGGCCAGGTTTCAGTGCCTAATTATGAATTCTCCGGGACAGGCTTCGGCCCCCATTGACGATACTTCTGACTAAAGAACAAAACCAATGGGACAAAATGTCGTATCACACTTGTGACCAGAGGTCCCTCATTCTTTAAAGGCTTGGCCCCCCATTGACGTGTGCGAATGTTCGCTTGATACAACGCACACTTGCCAAGTATCCATGGTATGTTAAATAGTGTTACAGTAACAAGTCACCATTCCCGCCCAACAGCAATAAGGACGCCGGATACATGTTGAACGTCAAACAGAATTAATGTATTTCTAATTTCAACACCAAAACAATGAAAGGCATCACGAGAATAAAACGTTACACCGCCACAGTCATTCCTACTGGCAAGGCAACACACACTACGGACGCTCTGGGCTACTTCTACTGCCACCCTGTTCCGTGGTCAACTACGAGCAAACATTACCTGCTCGTGCAAACTCACTGCTCGTGGTTATGTGTCTACCTCTATGACACCCATCCCTTGGGTACACTGTCATAGCAGAATCATACAGGCCGATGCACAGTACATTGTGAAACTTGTCCAGACCTTTCGTCTGCGGCCACACGAGCGTCTGTCACGCCGGCGCGACCGCTGTAACAACACTCACAGACAGCCCGTACCCTACCGCCAGCGTAACACAGTTATGCAGGACCAGCCTGGATCCATCCAGATTAGAACAGGCTTCCTACACAGCGTAGTAGAGTCCACCATTACTCACTCTCTCTCTCTCTCTCTCCCTACATCACGTTCAATGTGTGCGCACCGCACCAAGTCCCACGTTCAACAATGAACTTCCCTTCCCATATATTGCACACAACAGGCTGAAAAGGGGAAAATCATGGATGGCTCAAGCAGAAGACATAAAAAGACAAGTATGCATGCTGGAGAACATTGTGCGAGAAGAGGAGTGGGTCAGAGTATCAGAGGACAAGAAAGAAAGAATAAGTCTCAGGGTAATTATTTGATTTTTTTTTTTTCAAGAAAGGAGACAAGTTTAAGTGGGAAAATTACAGAGGAAAATCACTATTATCTACAAGCTATAAGATACTATCGGCAGTACTGCTAAACAGGCTAAAACCACACGTCGAAGACATATTGGGATATTACCAAGCGGGTTTTCGACAGAACAGATCAATAATAGATCAGATATTCATTTAACAGCAAATAGCAGAGCAAAATTGGGACTATAGAAAAGATGTACATAATGTTTTTTTTTTTTTTTTTTTTTTTTTTTTGTGGGTGGAATTTAAAATGGCATATGATAGTGTGCATAGAAACAGTTTATGGAATGCAATAAAGGACTTTGGAAAACCAAAAAAGTTAACTCTTTGAGTCCCAAGGAACGCATCATACGTTCATAGGTTCATACCTAGAAGCCCAATGAACACATGATGCGCTGATTTTATGACTCTCTTTACTACCCACTGTGATGCTAAACCCCCTGGGACTCAAAGAGTTAATTAGCATGATCAGTCTATGTATGGAAGACACTTGTAATATAGTAATATACAAAGGCAGAAAGTCAGACCCTTTTAAAAAAAACATCTGGTTTAAAGCAAGGTGATGCTCTGTTCTTCCCTCCTTTTTTCAATTTGGCCCTGAAGAAAATTATAAGGAAATTGAAAGAAGAGTGTACTATAGGAGAAACTACAAGAATACTTGGATATGCTGATGACATTGATATCGTTGGAGAAAATGAACTAGAGACTGTTAAAACACTGTCTTAGAAGAATCAGCTAAAAAAAATGGGACTAGTTATCAATCAAGATAAGACAGAATACATGATAAAAACTAGACAGGGAAAGGATTTAAACTCCGACCACATACAAGTCGATAATACAAAAATCAAACAAACGGAAACACATAGGTACTTGAGTGCAAACATCAACTGCTTCAACATGCTGAGAGAAGAAATACAAACTAAAAAACAATCTGGAAATAAAGTATACTAGGCTCTTCAACATCTGCTAACGTCAAACTGTCTTTCTCGCAACAACAAGATCAAAATATATAAAACGTTGATTAGACCAATCATTTTATATGCCTCTGAAACTTGGAGCACATTTAAAAGAGAATGAAATCTTATTACAGGCTTTCGAAAACAGAGTCTTACGACGAATCTTTGGACCCGTCAAAGATGCAAACAGCAGTGAATGGAGAGTGAGAAGCAACAACGAAATTCACAATCTGTTTAAATCACCACTGATCACTGGCATCATAAGAGCTAATAGACTGAAATGGTTGGGGCATATTGAAAGAATGTCAGATGACAGAGAAGTAAAAACTGTATGCACAAGGGAGATGAATGGTCGTAGATCACGAGGCAGACCAAGAAGACGATGGAGAGATAATATCCGGACAGACCAGCAAACACTTGGTGTCACCAACTGGAAAGAGAGAGCCAACCAGAGAGATGAATTGAGGCGGAATGCTGAAGAAGAAGAAGAGATTTGTTCTAGAAAACGCACTAGAAAAGACGCTGAATATTGAATGTTCTGATTCTGCAGCGCCAGCTGGCCAGTCCCTACAATCACGACTCATAGTGATAGGAACTCTACACAAGTCTGAAATGTGCTGGGACACTCTGACCCTCTCCTTACCTCGCACAAATGTATCAAGCCTGCACACAAGTCTAATTGTGTCTTCAGCTGGCGCCATCCAAGACCTTCCTCATTTCAGTCGGTGACAATCAGCTTTACCCAGGGCTTCATACAGGAGGTGCTTCTTGCCATCAGCTGTTCTGAGATATGACTTTGCTCGCAGAACATTGAGCCTGCAATAAAAGGCAGTGCAAGCAAATATCGGACACAAACTACCGGGGTATCTCTTGTACATCCCAGAACTACCCGCATGGTTTCATTCTGTATGCGTTCAAGTTTCACCAGCTGCCTCTTTGATATAGTCAGCATTCCAAGTCCACAATCTTTCACTGAGATGATCACATGCTGGAACATTGAAAACAGCATTTTTTGTTCCATGTCAATTGCTGCTATAATCTTGAAAGCATTGAGTTCTTTTTGGCATTTTATCGCAACTGCCTCCACATTATACCTGAAGAAAACACACTGAGAAGCAATAACCTCTCATCCTGAATTGTATTAATTTCAAGATGGCCTTTGACATCTTACATATAACTTCACTATGGGGAATTGTGGAATGCTACGACACACCAGTCAAAATAATACGCATTATCAGAAATTTGTGCGATGGTTCAGAATGTGCAGTGCGCACTGAAAATGGTCTAAGTGACCGGTTGTGTGTGTGTGTGTGTGTGTGTGTGTGTGTGTGTGTGTGTGCGTGTGTTTGTGCGCATGTGTGTGGAAACTGGACGGAGAGCTAGACAGAGAAATTAGCTCGAGATGTGCCAAAGTTAATCAAGTAATGTAGTAATTATCTCCCCTGTTGACACACAAGCAAATACCCCATATAACTAAAGTGAATCTTATCAATACTATTGCTTGGCCAAGACTATGCTATCAGTGCCAAACATGGACACTTAAATCCTCCAATTAGCGTAAAATTGTGACAACAGAGATGAAATGCCTTAGAAGAGCTGCAGGAGAAAAACAGAATACGAAATCACCAATGCAGACAAATGCTAGGAATAAAGCCTGTCTTACAGGTCATCAAAGAACAATAAATGAAGTTGTTTGGACACCTAACAAGAACGCCCTGGTACTATCTGCCAAATCGAACCACACTAAAACGTTACAGCGGGTATAGAGCGAATGGAAGAACTCGGAAAATATGGAGTAATGCCATTAAGAACAGCCGTACAGAAATGAACATCAGTCTTAATAGTGCTCCTGACAGAACTCATTAACGAACGGTACATCCCCTGACATTTCGATGAAGTACAAGGTAGAAGAAGAAGAAGAAGAAAAAGAAGAAGAAGAAGAAGAAGAAGAAGAAGAAGAAGAAGAAGAAGAAGAAGAAGAAGAAGAAGAAGAAGAAGAAGAAGAAGAAGAAGAAGAAGAAGAAGAAGAAGAAGAAGAAGAAGAAGAAGAAGAAGAAGAAAAAGTGGAAAGTGGAGTGCATTCTATATCCCTTAATGTTTGGAGTAGCTATTGAATGGGTAACGAAAAAATGTTGCAAAGGCAATGCTGGTGTTGACTGGGTAGAGAATAGACAAACAGAAGATCTGGATGTCGCAGATGAAATCTTTCTCTTAAGAAGGCGCTCAGATTCCCCTTTTTAATATATAGATAAGCGTCACGTGGGTAATAGTGACAGTCCTTTGCTGGCCGATAATTATCTTCATTGGCCCCGCACACGTCCAGTGGTGCTTAGATTCCCCTTTTCAACATATCAATCAGGGTCCTGTGGTTAATAAGCCAGTCTGGTACGCCCAGTGCTGGCAAATCCATCAAATTTTTCCCCTTCAACAACATCTGCATACCCAGGTATAAAAGAGAAAGTAACTCAAAGCACCGTGGAGTTTTGCAATGACTCAATCGACTTCATATACAGCCAGCCTCGACTCGTCGGTTGATACTCAGAGTTGAAAAGGGGTGTCGTCAAACAAGCAGCAGAGATGTGGTTTCTGAAACGAATGTTAAAAATACCTTGGACGGCAAGAGTAACTAACAACGATTGCTTGAAAGAGGCAAATGAAAGTAGATCACGATTTACAATAGGAAAAAGACAAACATTGTTCTTTGGCCACATAATGAGAAGAGAGACATTGGAGAACATAGTGAGAACTGGAAAGATCAGTGGGAAAAGGGGTAGAGGCAGACCAAGAGAGATGATGCTGGATGGACTAAAACGATGGCACGGAGGGATATCACCAAGAGAGCTATTCCAGTCAACCAGGCTTCGTGATCTGTGGAGACGCATTAGCGCCTACGCCAGTTGGCACATGATGATGATGATGTCGTCAAACATGAACACAATACAGGTAACTAAATAAAAATAAACCAAAACAGAACTGGTGTTATCAGTCGCCACACATTGGGGAATATACTGAAGATGGGATCATAGCGCTTATGGATTTGTCCGAAGTGCAATGAGGATAATTTGTCAATTAACTAACTAAATAACTAACCAACTAACCAACTAACTAACTAACTAACTCAGAGAATCACTCAACACACGCCCACACACGTACCCACACACACCCACACACACACACATATGGGAATTGCCTTGTGATTGCAGCCACTTGAAAGTTTGTGTCATCGCCATAACTTCGATCGCCATAACTTCGATCGCCATAACTTCCATCGCCATAACTTCCATCGCCATAACTTCCATCGCCATAACTTCCATCGCCATAACTTCCATCGCCATAACTTCCATCGCCATAACTTCCATCGCCATAACTTCCATCGCCATAACTTCCATCGCCATAACTTCCATCGCCATAACTTCCATCGCCATAACTTCCATCGCCATAACTTCCATCGCCATAACTTCCATCGCCATAACTTCCATCGCCAGGCTGATATTTAGTCGTAAAGAAGGCACCGCTGGCTTCATGGACTGTCCCTGCCTGCAGAGCGGTCTGTGAATGCCCATGCACTTTTATGTCCTCGCACAATGTACCTGTGTTTATAGATCAGCACACTTGCCTCAACTTAACTGTCGCTAAAAGTGTGTGGACCTTTCAACTGACAGCGGCAGAATTCTGCTCTCGTCAACCACCACCAAGGGTAGCAGTGCAAGAGAAAGTGCATGTGTATGTGTGAGGCATAGATATTTATTCTTCGCCGGGGTGGATGTCTCTAAGACTAAACCTGTTTGACATCGTCCTCTCCCTTACCCTGCCATGATTTCTCCCCCCCCCCCCAGCTGATTGCTCTCTCTCTCTCTCTCTCTCTCTCTCTCTCTCTCTCTCTCTCTTTTTTTTTTTTCCCCGTGTGGGTTCTGGGGCCCTATTATAGGAAAAACAAGAATAGACTCACTGCCTACCGAAAAGCATATCCTAAGAGTCGACTAATTGGGAGATTCCTTCAGAGTCGCTTTTCACATCTTGCAGTCACAACGAACTATATTATTCCCTCCAGCCACCTTTTTTAAGTCGTGAGTAAAAAACACAAATTGCAGTCATCTTCTGACGTCGATGAAAAGTTCTCTCCGAACACTGAGCTGAGTAGAATTAAGAACCGATATCATCGATCTTATGACATTCCCATAAACGTTCCACCACGTCGTTATCAGCCAGCACAGAGTTCCGATTCCAGTGGCGCTAGTTTTATAGATTAATATATTTGAAAGAAACCTCGTAGTATTTCCCATTTCCTCAGTCATTTATTAAAATCCGTTCTCTGCCTCTACCGAAAATAATTCTCCCTATTCTGCTGCCTGTATGATCTCCCCCTATACATCACCACTGACCCAAAAAATGTCCCCCTATTCTGCTGCCTGTATGATCTCCCCCTATACATCACCACTGACCCAAAAAATGTCCCCCTATTCTGCTGCCTGAATGATCTCCCCCTATACATCACCACTGACCCAAAAAATGTCTCACTATTCTGCTACCTGTATGATCTCCCCCTATACATCACCACTGAGCCAAAAAATTCTCACTATTCTGCTGCCTGTATAATCTCCCCCTATACATCACCATTGAGCCAAAAAATGTCTCACTATTCTGCTGCCTGTATAATCTCACCCTATACATCACCATTGAGCCAAAAAATGTCTCACTATTCTGCTGCCTGTATAATCTCCCGCTATACATCACCATTGAGCCAAAAAATGTCTCACTATTCTGCTGCCTGTATAATCTCCCCCTATACATCACCATTGAGCCAAAAAATGTCTCACTATTCTGCTGCCTGTATAATCTCCCCCTATACATCACCATTGAGCCAAAAAATGTCTCACTATTCTGCTGCCTGTATAATCTCCCCCTATACATCACCACTGACCCAAAAAAATGTCTCACTATTCTGCTACCTGTATGATTTCCCCCTATACATCACCACTGACCCAAAAAAATGTCTCACTATTCTGCTACCTGTATGATTTCCCCCTATACATCACCACTGAGTCAAAAAATGTCTCACTATTCTGCTGACTTTATGATTTCCTTCCACACATCACCATTTAATTGTAAGAACTCTTTCCTTATTCCATGTCCATAGATTAATTACTGGGCGCCGCGTTAGCACAGTCCATAAGAGGCTCGCTTTCAGATCCAGCTGCGACTTGCTGCAGCCCACAGTCGGTGTTCGAAACCGGGCGGTTCCCGGGGTTCACCCTGTCTTTAGGAAATGGGTACCAGTGTTGACACTCTGGGGTAAATGGAGGAACGTCGCTGTAGCTACAGAGTTACGTGCGAACGGCGACACTTCTTCTTCTTCTCTTCTTCTTCACTTCCTCTTTTACCGCTGTGGGTGTCGAGGGAGATATAAGGTTCTGTTTCTGGCTCTTCTGGCCGCCTCGACCATAGGCACATCGTGCTGTTGTAGAGCTTCTCTGATGTTATCCTTCCATATTGTTCTTGGTCTACCTCCTGCTCTACGAGCTTCTTTTCTTTCCATGTATGCTTTGTATGGTATGGTGTCACAAGGCATTCTCTTTAAGTGGGCAAACCATTTCACTTGCTGTCTTTGTATGTAATTTAAAATTGGTTCTGTGCCGACTTTTTCTTTTATGATGTCATTCCTGATCTTATCTCTTATGGTCACTCCTACAGCCCTTCTCAGATATCTCATTTCCATGGTTACTAATTTTCTTTTATGGATTGTTGTGAGTGACCATGTCTGGCACTGGTAGCACAGAGTTGGAATAAATATGGCGGGGAACGAGAACTGCAAACAAATAAGCCAGTAAAACGGATGTACACGCAAAACTCAGGTCAAGGTAAAAGCCAAAAGTCCATTTTGGACGAACAACCGCGACTTACCGCCGGAATTCACAGCCGGTGAACAAGAAGAAGAAGAAGAAGAAGGAATAAATATGCTTTGAATAAGATGTCTCTTTGTGCTGATTGGGATTGTCTTATGCTGTAAGAGGGGGGAGGGGGGAGGAGGGGGCTAGCTGTCCCAATACTTGGTTTGCTTTACTGCATCTGATGTTAATTTCTTTATCAAATTTCCCATCCTCGGCAAATGTAGTTCCCAGATATTTAAACTCAGATGCCTGTTTAATGCCTTTGTTCTCTATTGCTATGTTTAGATCTGTCTTCTTTTTTCCTATTGACATTAAACGGCGACACTGGCGGACAATTGTTATCAGCTGTCCGTACTGGTGGCAGAGCACTTTTCTTTTATGACCGTGTGCAATGACGCTGGTTCTTATCCCCGACTTTACCATTACCTTCAGATTAATTACTGGAAAATTCACAATCCCGTAAAATGGTGGGTGCGCCTGGGCTATTCCAAAGTTTAGGTTCCTAAATTTCCATCTGATTTAATCACAATATTTACAACACATCGATTTGCTTCACGTTTGTCACATTTACCTTGTTGAACTCTTGAAGACATTTTCGTCCTTATTATGAGAATAAATTGTGTTTCCGCTGATCGGTACAACTCACTAATGATACCCTTTAATGCACTTTAATCTGGTAACTCTTCTGCAAATTTCCACAGCTATAACTTCAGCAATTTAGTCATTAAACACTTTAGCACATCTCAAAAATGAATAACCTAACACAGTGCAGTCACTAAACACTTAAGCACACAGACAACAATACTTTAACTCAGTTAAGTCATTAAACACTTTAGTACACTGTAACAGTAAATGCCTAACAACAGTCCAGTCCTTAAACACTTTAGTACACTGTAACAGTAAATGCCTAACAACAGTCCAGTCCTTAAACACTTTAGCACACCATAACAGTGAATGAGCTAAAACATTTCAGTCACGAAACACTTTAGCACACTTTAACAGTGAATGAGCTAAAACATTTCAGTCACGAAACACTTTAGCACACTTTAACAGTGAATGAGCTAAAACATTTCAGTCACGAAACACTTTAGCACACCATAACAGTGAATGAGCTAAAACATGTCAGTCACGAAACACTTTAGCACACCATAACAGTGAATGAGCTAAAACATTTCAGTCACGAAACACTTTAGCACACTTTAACAGTGAATGAGCTAAAACATTTCAGTCACGAAACACTTTAGCACACCATAACAGTGAATGAGCTAAAACATGTCAGTCACGAAACACTTTAGCACACCATAACAGTGAATGAGCTAAAACATGTCAGTCACGAAACACTTTAGCACACCATAACAGTGAATGAGCTAAAACATGTCAGTCACGAAACACTTTAGCACACCATAACAGTGAATGCCTTACAAAAGTCCAGTCATTAAACACTTTAGCATACCATTACAGTGAATGACCTAACACAGTTTAGACATGAAACACTTCTTGTACACCTTAATAATGAATGTCTGGAACACAATCAAGTCATTAAACACGTCAGCACATCTTAGTCGATGCTGGTCTTAACCTAATAGTCATTAAACACTGAATAAGTTAAAACAATCAGTGAAACACATCTTTTTCACAGCAATTTTTAACATATGTGAGAAATGCAACATTCAACAATTTTCCAAACTGTAACATTCTAAAATTCATCTCATTCACAAAACATCACGCTTCAGTCACGAAAGGTTTAGTCACGAACGCTTTAGTCACGAACGCTTCAGTCACGAACGCTTCAGAAACGAGCACTTACGGATATCTCAGAAAAAAATTTCTTCCACTCCCCCACATCACATACACAAAACATTCAAACGCCTTAGATATAAATAATATGAAGAAACATCAACCTAATAATCAAACATCTTAATTAAGAAACACTTGAGCACACCTAAAACATAAAACAATTAGACACGTCTGAATCATGAAAACGTTCAACACACCTACAACATGAAACAGTTAAACACCCATGAATCATGAGAAATGTCAACACACCTAAAACACAAAATATTTCAAGCCACACCTGAATCATGAAAAATTTAAACACACCTAAATCATAAAACATTTATCCCACCTGAAACACAAAACACTTTAACACACTAAAACATAGAATACTTCAACACACCTGAATAATAAAACCTTTCAACAAACCTGAATCATGAAACACTTCAACACACCCGAATCATTACACATTTCAACACATCTGAATCATGAAACACTTCAATAACCCGAATCAAAAGATTTCCACACACATGAATCATGAAACACTTCAACACACCTGAGTCATTAAACATTTCAACACACCTGAGTCATGAAACACTTTAACACACACCAATCATGAAACATTTTGACACACCTAAATCATGAAACACTTCAACACACCCGAATCATGATGCATTTCACCCACCTAGATAAGGAAACACTTCAACAAACCAAAGACATGAAACACCTTTAGGTTTTTAAATCACGAAAAACTGCGACACATTAAAGACATGAAACACTTTAAGCGCTCTAAAAAACATGAAACATTTCAACACATATAAAATATGTAACACTTTAAATTGTCTGAATCAAGAAATATTTCAACACGCCTAATACATAGACCAAAAAAAAAAAAAAAAAGGAGAACTTTATGACTCCTACATCATGAAACATTGCAATACCCTCAAACGTTGAAACAAAACAACTCGTGAGATTATTTGAAACACATGAATCCAAAGTACAGAATTCATGAAATAATTCAACTATCTTATATACAACACTTCAACATTATACGATCGTGAAATACGTAATACAAAACCAGACCACTTAAATCTGAATAAGAAAATAAATCAAGATGTCTAAGTAACAGAACATTTCAATATGTTACTCAAGCAAACACAGCAGAACCAAATCCAGGTAAAAAATAAAAGGCAAAATTGCGATACAGTAAACCAAACATGAAAATACATTTTAATGAACGAAAAAAGTGTGTATCTGCATCTAAACACCCTGTTGTCAGATTATGTGTGTGTGTGTGTTTGTGTGTATGTGCGTTTGTGTGTGTTTTTAAGTTGTGTGTATGTGTGTGGTGTTCAAGTAAGCATCCCCTGTGAGATTGTGCATGTGCGCGCGAATGTGCGTGTGTGTGTATGTAACGTGTGACAAACCTTGTCAATTGCACGAGTGACTGTTAGACGGCAATTGAATGGGGTCAAAGCATTAATAATAGACTCTTAAAATGGATTTGAACATATATAGCAAATGATCAAAGACACAAACACAAGAACAGATGTAAAGTTTTGATGCAAGAAAGACACACACACAACAAGTAAATATTTAGATAAAAAGTCGACAAAAAAAAATTGTAGTAGTAGTAGTAGTAGTATTAGTAGTAGTAGCAGCAGCAGCAGCAGCAGCAGCATTAGCAGCAGCAGCAGCAGCAGCAGCAGCAGCAGCAGGTAGCGGTGTGATTTCGGTTACAGGCGTGAGAGAAAGTTTACACCGTTGTAATGTGTACAACGAGATACTCCATACCCCACCTCGGGTGCCAGTCGGCCGGCGCTGTGCTGGTTTCACGAGTTCCCAAGCAAGACTCCAGCCACACGTCCTCGTCGTGCGCTACGGATAACGACTCATATGAGCCTAAACCACGAGTATCTCAGAGCTAGTGGACCCTACAGATGTTGTACCCAGAAATCCTCTAGCTTTTATAAGTCTACCCCCAATTGAATGGGTGTAACATCAACTTAAAAACTCATTTGGGACATGCGTTTAGCTCGCACACCGAACATACTGCTTTATGACAAAGCTCGGTTTTAACGTTTATCGACTGACAATTATTCTGGCTAGGTTCAAATATCCGTCAGGAGTCAGGAGTCAGGATGTCGTAATCAGCTGAGTCGCCACCTCACTGCGAACTATTGAAACTCAGCCCTAAACTATGGGATTCACAAGTTCGAGCCTAAACTATATGATTTTGCACGCAGCTTAGACGAGCTTCATCTTCGGTGGGTGGTATCTCTCGGTTCTGTCCTGCGGGCTTAAATGCAGTTTTCGATGTGAGATCATCGAATGTCTAACTTCCCTTTGTTGGTTCTGGGGCCCCTTAATAGGGAAAACAAAAATAAAACCACTGCCTACGCGCAAAAGCATGTCGTAAGAGTGGACTAATTGAAGCTTCCTTCGAAGTCTGTCGGAGTGCATCCGCTTGAGAGGCAAGGAACCAACAGTCTGCATATAAATTAGTCAGATCTGTCAAATGGATTCATATGCAACACTAAGATTCTAGAACAGGATTGCGCTGAAGGTTACAGCCGGTGAAACGCGAAGAAGAAGAAGAAGAATGTTTCAATTGTATGAGATTCACGGCTCAAAATTTCCAACCTTAAACGTCCATCTGTGTTTTAGACAATGTTCAGATGTCAGCAACCGCTGGTCGCACACGCCCAAGTGTCAGGACAAAACTGAGAAGCTATGCCTGGCGCATGGTTTTCTTCTACTGCCGTGCTAGGTGTCACGATGCAAATCGTAAAATGTATCCAACATGCTGAAGGAGACTGCGCCCATCTGCTTGGTCGTCGAAGTTCCCAACCAGCGGCCTGCACCCGCAAACAAGGTCTAAATGTCCGCTACATTGGGACCACTCACCGGAGTGTCGGGAGAAAACGGGGAAGCTTTTCCGATACTGTTGTGCTAGTGGGTTTCCGATTGCAACAACATTGAAGGTGTCTACACTGCTGAAGAAGATTGTGCACATGTGTGTGGTGATCGCAGTCCGCAACCTAGGAACGCTCACTGCTGATCTCCAAAAGGAGGCCAGTGATGAATGGGAAGCTCAAACACATGGCCACTATGTTTTTTCATTCGCACCATCATTATACTTTTCAATATTTATGCTAGAGTTCAATAGCACAGCGTTTTCTGTTACTTGTTGACAGGGGGGGGGGGGGGTATGATTAACACTTCTGAGCCAAATACGTGACAAGAAGTGACCATAATAAAAAGCGATACTGCTCGTAGTAGGTTAAGTATGGTCGACTTGTTACCTTTAGTATTCATAATGGATTTCAGGACAAAAATAGCCAGATTCGTCACCACAATTACACCAGAAGCGATATGGGAGCATCTCTTTCAAGTATCGAAGTTGAACGTGGTCTTGTGAATAGGAATCAGAAATTGGTGGCCGATCAACGGGATAATGAGGACGCCACACAAATCAAGCTACCTCGTGTCCCCAAGAAACATACGAGGACGGCTAACTCGGGTGAGCAAATGCCCGATGAAGTCGGATGTGTCGGCCGAAAGGCGCAAACATAGCAGCTATACGGTAAACAGGATCAACGTCACCCGGGAGATAATGAAGAAGAACTACAAAGGAATAAACTAAGCGATCTCACAACAGAGTTATCCTTTTCCCGGAACAGCAGACACACTGTTAATCAGATTTAGAAAATGGGGGTGACTGGGATGTGAAGAGCACTTAAACAAACATATAAATGATGTAATATATGTAAGATAGCCCCCCCCCCCTCCCCAATCTCCCTATGGACCCAGTCAAAAATGGGTATCAGCTGGTGTACAGTGAAAAAAAGGAACAGATGGGGGACGAGGAAGCTGACCAGTTTAACCGCCATGTTCCGATTGGTCTCTAAGAATATGAGGTTAGCATTATATTCCACATGCGCCGATTGCAAACAGTCAGAATAATGAAGAATTGTTACCCTCGAACGCCTGAGCTGTAACGAAGCAATCTCCCTGGAAACACGTGTGGTGATGTCCACTCAAGCAAGACTGTATGGCAGCAGCTTAATTGTCAGGGTCACTATAATTGCTTACCCAGAAAACCTTTTTTTTTTCACTTGTGGGATATATATGTTTGTGTGAGGTTAAACTAAAATGGGTGAAAACTACTTAAATACATCACTATAGGTTTGCCACCTCACAAAAAGATGAATATGTATGTGGATAGACTACAAAATGGATGAAAACTACTTACATGCATGACTGTAGGCTTGCACCTCACAGCACGATGTATGTGTTAATGTGTGGTTAGACTACAGATGGGTGAAAAACTTACTTACATGCATGACTGTAGGTTTGCACCTCACAAACGATGTATGCGTTAGTGTGTGGTAGACTACAGATGGGTGAAACCACTTACATGCATGACTGTAGGCTTGCACCTCACAAAACGATGTATATGTTAGTGTGAATACAATGGTTAGGACTACAGAGGGAAGAAAACAACTTACATGCATGGCTGTAGGCTTGCACCTCACAAAAGTTCAGTGAGCGTCCTTTAAGTTGTCTTGAAAGCATAGCATTCTTAATTTTCACACGTGTTACGGCAGCTAATGACGTCAGGGGAACATTGAAAATATCTTCATCTGTAGTTGGACCACGATACCATTCAAGAAGAACCATATTTACATCGTAGGTTTCAGTCTAAATCCTTTCAAGCGTGGCCAAGTATCTGAGGCAAACAGAAAGTCTCCAATTCTTGAAGCTTGTCACTAATACTCGCAATAATATCATGTGACATGCAACCATGAAAAATACACGAATTACTCTGAGCTGTACAGGGAAGTGGGGATATTGGGGCTCAGGACACTGATCACTCCTGAATCCCACCGCTCTCACAAGAAAACATGCAGTGGTCCAAGAGGCCCTTTATCCATATATATTAGAAGTTCTCTTCTAAATGTATATAGGCTGGAAAAGACTACAGCTCAGCAGCCTGAAGATCTTGATTTAATCTGGTTTAAAAATGACAATGAGACTATATAAAACGGTTAGTCTTAGACATTAAGATGGAGGAAATCTGGAAAAGTCTGGCCACTGGGTATAAACGACTTGTTTATTTTTTTCAGCAATCTATGTGACTTCCGGACGGACCCTGTGAGAGACCTACCCTGCTGTCGCGGGCTTTGCACATTGGGCCAGTCAGCAGGTATGGCGACCGCAGCGAAAGGCCGTGGTCAAGACTGACTTCGCAGGTGGAGTACTTTCAATTGATAGGTAATATTAGATTTGATTCCATTGTGCATCTTTGCTAGGAGGTAGTTTGATGCAAGTCGCTATAAGTGATTTGTTGGCATATTGAAGCTTAACGCACTTGTTCAATATTTTTTGGTTTTTTGCCAAGGTTGAGGTAATCTTGCTGAGCGTATGCTGTCATAATATTTCCATTGTTAGCTGGAGATGATGATCGCTTTAGACCCTGGTCGAGCACTTTTGTTGTTGTAAATGTTAATCGTGGCTTAGCACTTGTAGTTAGTGTGCTTAGTTTAGTTTATTTGTTATTTGGCTGATCCTAGACTTACACAGAAGTTTTTTGTTAGGGTTGATATATTTGATCTCACCTTGTGTCGCGCGCCCACTGGGTAAATACACTGATATAGTGAGGGTGTGGGTTTGATCCTTAACAATGCCCACCCACGTGAGAAACTGGACTATTATCTAAGCTATGTTGATCCTAGACAGTCCTGGATAGCAAGAAAACAGCGAGTGGCTCGTTCCATCAAATGAAAGTTGCTGTACTTGTATCCACAGGAGTAGGAGAAGGGATAGATAGATATCAGGATACACCCACTGTGATATTATCTCGATACCAGTTAACCCCTTTCGACTATTCTCCTCTCCTGGCATTCCTAAAAAGCCCCATCAAGTGATTAAATATTTGTTAGCTGAAGTAAACTAATATGCACAAAGACACTTGAACCTAAGTACACAATTTACTTAACTCTGTGTAACAACATCAAGAAAGAGTATTTAATAATATCGAGAATTAAATTTAAAATGAACTTGTTTAGGCTAATAGAGTTGGGATGATGTATAGATGACATTAAAGTG
>CAJHNH020002076.1:0-7500 GCA_905116865.2 Candidula unifasciata
CATTCAGTAGTTTGCCATTGCTACCTGGACGGCTAGTTTTTGGTACCACTGTCGAAACCAATGCAAAGACAAACCGTCCGCAGCTGGGCTCGAACCCGGCACCCCGGTAATACGAAGCGCGTTCGCGACGCCTAAGCCACAGATGTGGACAGACGTCGGTTACAGACCTAACTGTAACATAAGTAATTTAATGTATTCTTTTTTGTACCTGTATCATTGTCCGATTGTGTCGCATGCTAATGAAAGCTTTCAAACCGCAACGTTCATTTTTTTTTTTTTTTTTTTTTGTGTGGCTGTGGTATTGTGGCTAGTTCCACTTCTGGTTTGGATTAACAAACAGTATAGTGACTTGGTCGGCGTCCGTGGCTTAGGCGTTGCAAACGCGCTTCGTAGTGCTGGGGTGCCAGGTTCGATTACAGCTGCGGGCCTTGTGCCTTGCGTTGATTTCGACAGCAGTATCGAGAAGCCGACCGTTCAGCCAACAATGGAAAACTACTGGACGTAAACTTGCCTGGAAAAACCACAACAGACAAAACATGTTGGGGTTGGTTCTACAACGTCCTGTAAACAATACGCAACTTAGTGACTTGAAGTTGTGGGAAGTGAGTAAAGGCGGCTAGTGTGATATCGACCACATCACCCAGTGGTATATAAAAACTAAGATGGGTCTAGCATCATATGCCCGATGGATCACTGGCGTAAAAAACGACCTTTACTTGCTTTTTTATTTTTGACACTAGTGACTTGAACAGTAGTTCCCCGTGTGGGTTCCAGGGCCCTATTGTGAGGGAAAAAGAATAGACCCACTGCCTCCCCAAAAGCATGTCGTAAGAGTCGACTAAATGGGAGCTTCCTTCGAAGTAGGATTGTA
The DNA here is from genome assembly GCA_905116865.2 of Candidula unifasciata. NCBI lineage: Eukaryota > Metazoa > Mollusca > Gastropoda > Stylommatophora > Geomitridae > Candidula > Candidula unifasciata. The sequence goes on from CAJHNH020002076.1 coordinate 872, forward strand.
TCTGCCTGTGAGGCAAGGAACCAGCAGTCTGCATTCAAATGAGTCAGATCTGTAAAACGGATGCACATGCTACACTCAGCTTCTGGAACACGACTGCAGTCAAGAAGTTGATGAACAACCAGAGCATTCCGACAGAGTTAACAGCTGTTGAACACGAAGAAGAAGAAGAAGAAGAAGAAGAAGAAGAAGAAGAAGAAGAAGAAGAAGAAGAAGAAGAAGAAGAAGAAGAAGAAAAGAAGAAAGAAGAAGAAGAAGAAGAAGAAGAAGAAGAAGAAGAAGAAGAAGAAGAAGAAGAAGAAGAAGAAAGAAGAAGAAGAAAGAAGAAGAAGAAGAAGAAGAAGAAGAAGAAGAAGAAGAAGAAGAAGAAGAAGAAGAAGAAGAAGAAGAAGAAGAAGAAGAAGAAGAAGAAGTAGTAGTAGTAGTAGAAGAAGAAGAAGAAGAAGAAGAAGAAGAAGAAGAAGAAGAAGAAGAAGAAGAAGAAGAAGAAGAAGAAGAAGAAGAAGAAGAAGAAGAAGAGTAGTAGCGCACTGGTAAACATGCTTGCCTGTCTGTGTCAGTGGTAGTAGGTAAGCTAAGTTCCGGCCGATGTGAATGAATAAATGAATGAATGAATGGACATCCATGCACTTAGGATGTTGCCACACGTGCTCCGTCTCCTTCCTCATTCAGTCAACGAAGAGTCGACAAAATTATAGTTCTAATCTTAACTTCATTAAATATCGAGGAAAGATATCAACCCGAACGAAAAGCAACCTCATTAAATGTTTGCCTATGCTTTCCCCTCAGTGTTGAAAGTCTTCAACTCCGCTAAGACTGGTCCCAAGCCCGGCTGTAAAAGGAGGAGGGTCTGGCTGAACCTGAGTGCTTCATGCGTCTTCGGAAGTAGTGGGTAACCGTGAATCAGCCAGACGGCCTGCATAGAGGTCACAAGGAGGGCTCCTCCACCATGCAAAGGCACAACAGGCCAATCACCTGTTTGCCTTAAACTATGATTACAAGTAACTACAGAGAGAAAACCGGACGGATCTTAACGGAGACGAACTGGCATGGCTTACGGACTACGATTTATGGAACATGGAACATAAAAGGCATTAACGTGAAGGAAAAGCAGTTAGTAAGGGAAATAAGGAAAGCGAAATTAGGAGTCTTGGCTCTGATTGAAACCAAGAAAAGCGGGCAAGGAATCACAGATCATGATGGAAGTATGCTGCTCTACAGTGGTGTCCCTATGACGGAGAGAGCTAAGGGAGGTGTTGGTTGTATTGTGGCCAGGAATCAAGTTAGTAACATCAAGGAATGGAAATTCATCTCGGAGCGAATTATGGTGTTAGATCTGAAAGAAGAAGATAAAATTATCAATATTGTTATTGTGTACGGGCCAAATGAAGATGAGCGAGTTGATGTTAAAGAAGAATCTTTAAACTGCTCCAAAGGACCATAGATGACTGTCACGATGAAATTATCCTCCTAGGAGATCTAAATGCCAGAGTAGGAAATGATCACTCTAGATGGGGTGGAGTGATCGGGAGATATGGTGAAGATGTTTTGAATGATAATGGCAAGCGACTTCTCAGATTCTGCAGGGAACAGAACCTTGTCATTACAAACACAAAATTCCCCCACAAGCGTATACATGCATACACAAGATGTGAACCTTCAAAGAATGAAAGATCCATTATTGACTATGCCATAGTTAGTAAAAGTTCATTCAAGTTTGTTAGATATGCCAGAGTCATGAGAGGACCAGAGATTGGAAGTGACCACTATCTGGTCACAATAAAGGGAACAACTGAAAGGACTGCTCCAACAAGGCAACACCGACAACCATGCAAGAAACCAAGCAACCAAGAAGGGATGAGGATTAAGGCATACAGGCTAAGAGAGCCAGATATTAGGGCTAGATACCAGGAGCTTATAGTGAAAGCAATAGGAACTGAAGAAGAATCATCAGAGGACACTGAACCCTATGGTGCAGATTCAAGAATATCCTCACAGCAGCTGCAGTAGAAGCATGTGGTGACATCCCAAGTGGAAGACGGGGACATAGGACACCTTTGTGGACAGAAGAAGTCAAACTGAAAATAGGAGTAAAGAAAAAGGCATGGAAGCAATACATGGCAGCCAGGAACACAGTTGAAGAAATAGAGAAATATAGACAATATGTGGCACTCAGAACAGAGACCAAAAATATTGTGCTTAAAGCAAAACAGAAATCATGGGAAGAGTTTGGAGAAAAGTTAGAAAAGAATGCAAGAGAAAATCAAAAACTGTTCTACAAGACCCTCAAGAACATGAGGAAGGAGAAAGAGTGCCCACTGAAATTCATAAAAGACAAGGAAGGGGCTCTGCTTACTTCTACAGAAAATATCATGGGCAGATGGAAAGAATACTTCTCAGAGCTCCTTGGCGTTGAGGGAAGTCATGACCCAGAAATAAGGATGATAACATCAGGATGGTAGAGTTGAAGGCAGCTATTGAGAACATTAAGCTGGGAAAAGCAGCAGGTCGTGATGGTATAACACCAGAGATGGTCAAATATATGGGTGTCGCAGGTGAGCGCCTTCTACTGAAGGTTCTGCAGGCAGCCTGGTGTAGTAAAACTATACTAAAAGATTGGGAGATTGCCATCATTATACCTATATTAAAAAAAGGTGATAACAGACAATGTGAAAACCACAGAGGCATATCCCTCCTCAGCGTTCCTGGTAAAAGTTACTCTAGAATTCTCGAGCAGAGACTTAGAAGTCTAGTAGAGCCCCAGCTGGACGAGGCCCAATGTGGCTTCAGAGCAAACCGAAGTACTCAAGGCCTTATCTTCACACTGAGACAGATGAGTGAAAAGCCCTTGAAAATAAGAGTGAAATGCACCTATGTTTTTTTTTTTTTTTTTGGGGATCTGGAAAAGGCATTTGACAAAGTACCCTGGAACAAGCTCTGGGGCTGCTTGGCGGGGAAAAACATTCCAGCACCCCTGATCAGTTCAATACAGAGTTTCTACAAAAACTGCAGAAATTATGTAAGAACGGCAGACCAAAAGTCAGAAGAATTTAAGACCACCAGCGGTGTTAGACAAGGTGATATTCTCTCACCTTACCTCTTCGTTCTTATGATGGATGATGTCATCAAGGCCTGTAAGGAGAAGACAACGAAGTACTCGGTGGGGTACTGGAAGATGAGACCAATCTGTATATCAGAGCTGGCATTTGCAGACGATGTGGCCCTGATAGCTAAATCAGAGGCACACCTTCAGTCCAACTTACTTGTCTGGAAGGAAGAGCTTGAAAAGAGAGGGATGACTATTAGCATCTCCAAAACTAAAACCGTGGTATCTCAAGAGAGGAAAAGAAACACAAGATCATGATGGGGCAGTATGCATTGGAGCAAGTTAACCAGTTCAAATACCTTGGAGTTGTGTTAGACCGAAATGGAGGCATTAAGACTGAGCTGGTTACACGAAAAGCAGCTGTTGGGAGACTCTTCCAGGCCCTAAACCGAGGGTTTCTTAGCAAAAGAGAAATTGGCAAGAGGACGAAAATGGCTGTTTACCGCTCTACCTATGTACCAGTCCTGACCTATGGGTGTGAGTCATGGCAATGACAACAGCTCACAGAAGCCAGCTGCAGGCCTCGGAAATGAGATTTCTGAGAAAGGTGGTCCGAGTGACAAGAAGACACAAAGTCCGCAATCAGACAATACGTCAAGATCTTGATACCCAGTTCTTACAAACCCGAGTGGATCAGTCACAGTTACAATGGTTTGGACATGTATGCAGAATGGGAGAAAATCGGCCACCATGGCAGGCATGGGAGGCTAAGAACCAGGGAACCAAACCTCTAGGACGACCCAGATTGCGCTGGGAAGACAACATCCAAAAGTCCCTTACTGACAAAGGACTGGAATGGAACAAAGACAGAAAGACAACTGCCGAAAGAGACGTCTGGCGATCTCTCTAGCAAACCTCTACACCCCAAGGTAGAAGAGGAGCGACTAAGTGAGTAAGTTGAATGTCTTCCATCTTTTCTGTTCACTCTCCCCTGAATCAGTCTTTCGTATATATGAATGCTCGGTCCGTTCAGTTGCACTGTCCGCTTGATCCAGAATCATGCAGTCGATGTGGATGGAGTCAAACAATAGGAATAAATGTAAATAATGTATACACAGACAGTAGTTAGATAGTTAGTTAGTCGACAGATTGTCCTCATCCTCATTGCACGTCGAACCTCCTCAGTAATTTCCGCAGCGTGTAGCGGCTAATGACACCAGTTCTGTGTTGGTTTATTCTTCTTTGTGGCTACCCACGTAGTGTTCTTGTTTGACGACACCCCGTTTAACTTGCTACTCTTGCAGTCTGACCATGGTTGCAGATTCACAGTTCTCAATTGGTTCTCGCAAAAATCCTGAATCTCGTAGAGCATTCAGTATATCAGCCTGGTCCATGCCTTGTTCGGCTTTTACAGTAGGCTTACCTGCAAGTCTATCATTTCCTTTGTACCCTCACATATCCTGGCACTAATGAATCTAATCCTTGTCAGTCGTGAACGATGTAGAGCCATCAACCACTGCCTTCGGGCACAGCCCACTTCTCTATCTTCCTGGGCATATCAATCAGGGATTCACAGACAATACATTGCACAGTTAATTGCTTGGCATATTTCCCTGTATCTCTTCAGGTGCATTACAACAGTTAAATCAACATTTAGAGAAGGAAAACAATAAATCTTTTTCAATGAAATACATAAATCCTATTGTAAAGTCTGTAGTAATGCAGAAAAAAAACTAGAGCAGATGCAAGGCAATTAATTGTGCAGTGTATTGTTTGTATTTGTTTTATTAAGAACTGCCTTACAGAAAAGAACATCAATATTAATGGTGCTGTTGACAGAGCTCATCAACAAATGTTACATCTGCCCCCGACACTTTGATGAGGTACAAGGTGGAAGAGAAGAAGAAGAGAAGAAGAAGAAGAAGAAGAAGAAGAAGAAGAAGAAGAAGAAGAAGAAGAAGAAGAAGAAGAAGAAGAAGAAGAAGAAGAAGAAGAAGAAAAGAAGAAGAAGAAGAAGAAGAAGAAGAAGAAGAAGAAGAAGAAGAAGAAGAAGAAGAAGAAGAAGAAGAAGAAGAAAAAGAAGAAGAAGAAGAAGAAGAAGAAGAAGAAGAAAAGAAGAAGAAGAAGAAGAAGAAGAAGAAGAAGAAGAAGAAGAAGAAGAAGAAGAAGAAAAAGAAGAAGAAGAATGAAGAATTGTTTGTGTTCGCATTGTTGAAATTCGCAGTAGCAAACGTTGTTTAGAAAAGTAATAAAAACAAATATATTAGAAAAACACAAAAGAAGGGCTTTACTTGAAAAAAAGGGGAGAAAAAAAAAACCCGGTTTTCTCTAAAATGCTCCCTCTTTATCCACCCACATCTCTTTCAACCTTTCGTCTCTCTGACACTTCCATCCCGAGGGAAAGTAAATTACCTATCGCCTGGAGTTTAGCTTATGAAACTGGATACCCCACAACGATGGCATGGTATGTCTGTACATAAACTCTGGGAGTACAAATTAATTGAAGGCAGGCGGACCATCCAGCAGGTTGCTCTTCATTCAACCGTGACTACCGGATGATCAAAGGAATGGTTCGAGTTTTTGAGAAGTTTGAGTCTACTGTTTGCTAGATGGTCGTAGGTCGCTGTTGGCAAAGGTATGTTGGGCGGGTTTCAAGAAGTAATGAGCTTATGAGAGATAAAGATGGGAGGTGGAGAATGAGGGTGGGGTGGGGGGCGAATCACTCTTGAATTTGTATCTTATTTTTCTTCTCTGGTAATTATTATTTTTTGTATTTTTCAAGCTGAATGCTTCCAACAGTTTAGATTCCATTGAGAAGATTTATGGTAATAGAGACACAAAACACACACACAGACATACACATACACACAGAGGGAGGGAGGGAGAGAGAGAGAGAGAGAGAGAGAGAGAGAGAGAGAGAGAGAAGACTAAAACAGTAACCTGAGTGAGATAACAGTTATTGAACCGTGATGGGTTTGCCGCCTGTTAAGACATAAAAAGAAACGAGCGCATACTGATGTCGACAAATGTTCAAAAGCTGTTCTGAAAACCCATTGACAATCGTCATGATAAGAAGTGAAACCTGGGTTCGCAGTAAAGAAACCCAGTCTTATTGGACACAACACACTCTGTTTCCTAATCAAAACCAAAGTACAGACCACATAAATCTACTGTACTAGTGTAATGTTAAAGGTGCTAACCTAACTCGAGAACCTATCTCGTAGCAACACTGTTAACAGGCAGTTATGTGGTTTTCCGTATAAATTCTGCCAAAAATTGTTCTTGTTTTTATCTCCAGATGCGACAAATCCCCTACCTGCATTCGCTAAGGTGCAGTCGATAAGTCCAAACAGTTTTATTCATCGCATTAAAGATGAAAGAGCATTAAATTTGCACTGTCTCCCCTCCCCATTCTCCCTCCCCCACCCAAGTATTCAAACCTCTTTAAGAGTTGCCGTACCGCTATATATATATTTTTTTGGGGTTGCCCGACAAGAGTGCCACCCCCCCCCTCCCAAAAAAAGTGTGAGAACCGTTGGAATAGATAACATGGTCGCGCTATTGGTGCTGGACCGTTCTATTCATA